>PVKP010036016.1:0-22787 GCA_004027715.1 Plecturocebus donacophilus | reverse complement strand
ACGCAGAGTATTTTAGGATCTGGGTTTTTCTATGAAATGTGAAGCCATAGGAAGTTATGGGTAGAGGACTGGCTTTGGATTTCAAAAACTCATAGAAGGGAAGGTGCCAGGGGTTAGAGGTAGAAGGAGGAGTGAGGAGGCTGCTGCATGGAGATTTGGTAGAGGGGAAAAGCTGAAGTAGAGAAACTGTTGTGGAAGGCTAAATTTGTAATTTGTGACTAGTATGCCTGACATCTTAAACCATTCTAAATATCAGTATATCCACAGCTACAATAGGCAGATAATTTTGAATGTGGGAAATAATTTAGTGCTCCTTAGGTAAACAATTTGTGTAATTCATGAAGCATTGTTAAAAGCGATATCAAATAGCCCTCTCCCTAAGAGATAGGCATCTAATTAAATTGTACACATTTATTAATGAATACATTTATATAAAGTTTTAAAGACTTTTACCTAAGGTTGGGTTTGAATTTAGGTTTTAAGTTCATTAAACAATGATTTCCTCCATATCTTCATTGTACTGACAAGATTCTGGGAGGCAAAGTGTGATGTGAATTTGAACTCAGAGTACAGAGGTTCAAAACCTGGTTCCACTACTTCATAACTAGTCATTTTAAGCAAGTGAATTAAATGTTCTGGAGTCAGTTTCATCTTCTCTAAAATTTAGCTAACAGAAGTGTCAATGTCAAGAAGTTTGTTAAACATGAACTTTAATGTATGCAGAGAGCTTAGAACAGCACCTAGTGTCTCTGACAGCTAGAATATGTTGTACTTAATAGGCTGTCATCAACCTATTTCACTGACAGGGGAGTCTTTAGGGTTAGTAATGACTTAAGACCTCTTAGCAAGAATATTAGTGCTAGTGAAGCATGTACTAGGGGATTTGTGTCACATGGGAAAGTACGAACATTAAACTTCAAATACTGAAGCATAAGAAATGATAGGGGAAAAATGGACTGCTTCCTGTAGGGTCTTGTAACTAGATGTCCAATGATGGAGAGATATTGTTTGCAAAACAGCTAGTCTTATAGCTCCAGTTACTTGGCAAGTGTTTGGGTAGAAGAATGAACCAAAGCTTATCTTATAATAGATGGTATTAAAACTTTGATTCCTTAGGTATTCTATTCCTCAGGGAAAAAACCGTGGAAATTATTTTTGCCAAAAAAGGCAAAATCCATTTTGAGTACATGAATATAAGTGAATTGACAATTTTGAAACTGAAAACTGTTTCAGTTGCATTGAAGTAAACAACATAAAACTATTGCAGCAACTTATTAACATCTCATGGTACAACTCTTATTCCATGTACAGGTACAATAAATGTCAAAATCAACAACCAAATTAAGACGGCATTTGACTGTTAAAAAGCCATAGAATCCCTGTGGTGTATTGCCAAAAGAAGTAAAATGTTTGATCTCTGTGAAGCCAGTAAGTTTAAATGGCAATTCAGCCCTGGATAAGAGATTACTTTTGAATACCTATCTCTGGATAATGTAATAAAGTATTTGTTAAAAGGCATTTTTTCATTTTAGAATGGTGTTACATTTACTGAAGATTTACAGACTGTAGAGAGTTTATATATATACCCCGAACCCAGTTTTCCCCATTATTAACATCTTATATTCTTATGGCACATTTGTATAATTAATGAAGCAATAGTGATACACTGTTATTAACTGAAGTCCATACTTCACTCAGATTTTTAAATTTTTTACCTAATATTATTTTTTTTGTTCCAGGATCTCACCCAGAATACCACATCACATTTAGTAGTCATCACTCACTCCTCAGGTTCCTATTGGTTGTGACAGTTACCATAACACTCTTACGTTATAAATATAATTACAAGTAAAATCAGTTTTGAATGGATACAGTCTATATGCTGTTTGGAAACTTGTTGGCAGTAATACATCCTTCCCATTTTGGCAGGTTATATCACTTGCATATTCCCAAATATGTTTTGTTTCTAATATTGCAGTCAGCACCAGTCTCTGGAAATGGTGCAGCTGAGGGCAAAGCAGTCTGTTCAAAGAAAAAATAAATCATAAAAGACAACTTCCAATCTAAAAGTGTATATCTGGAGGATAAGTAGATTCATCTATTTTGCCTCAGTGACAGCACTGGTAGATGACAGAATTTTGGCAGAAATAATGTGCCATTCTTGTGGCAAAATAGGCTTTCTATAAGCTATAACAATGATTTTACATATGATTTGGGACAATTTTTAAAGAAATTAATATTATGCAGTGAACAATTAAAACAGGCCTTTTGAAACTTGAGGCATTTGCATGTTATTTGCATTGATTTTGACTTTGGCCTCCTTTTAGAACGTTCGTGAAAGGTACTAAAGCAATCATTTTGGATGACATAATTTAATATTTAAAACACATTTTATTTCTTCTCATAATAATGTGAATAAGTAGTGTGTTATAGCCAGAGGGCAGAATAAATGGGAGAATTATATCTGCAGCTACCTTTCTTGAAAACATCTTTCTGGCAATCTCCTTTGATTATGAAACCAAAATTTATCATCTATCTAGGATGCTACAAGAAATAACAGAGATTCATAAAATGTTATGTACCCATTTCTGTTGAGAAACCTCAACTCCCAGATAACGGAAATATATAACAATGATTTTTAGAAAGCAGCTTTCTAATAGAATGTTAAACTCTAGACATCAGCAAAGAACATGATATTCATAATCAAGTGATTCTTTTTAATTATAGGAAACAAATTTAAAAAGAAGAAAAACATACAATTCTTTCTGGTGATTAGTTTGTCTCATAATAATACACTAATTAAAATCTTGTAAATGTGCCTTAGTTTGGATGGTAACTAATAAAGAAAAAAAAACCCTGAAATTCATTAAAATGATCAAAATGGCAATGTAGACTCTTAATACCTCTTAACAGCTCTAAAGAAGATAAGCTTATCATTAAATTAATGAAAATATAGCTTCATAATAAACTTTCAAATATCTGGTATTTACCCTCCAAGTGAGCTTATTTTTATGACATAAAAATCAACTGAGACATAGGAAACAATATAGGCACATTATGTAGAAATGTTTTTAATGCATTGTTTAATTATTAGGTTTTAGTGTAAGCAAAAGAAAATTTAAAATAACAGTGTTATATGTAAGATAAGAATGTATTTCTTTTCACCCAAAGACTGAAAATTTAGGAGGTAGTAGGAGCCTGATAATTTAGGAGCCTGATGATTAGGTAGTAGGGCTAGTAGGAGCCTGATGATTTCAGAAATCCAGACCTATTTTATTTTGATACTGCCTAACATGTGGTCTTCTTAAGGTTGCCTCATATTCTAAGACAGTTATTGAGGTGTCAGCTATCATACTTGCATTCCAACCAAGAAGAAGGAGGAAGGGCAATGGGCATGTTCATTTTACATAAGGAAAATTTATCAATTGCATGTTTAAGACTTCTGTTTGCATCCCATTGGCCAAAACTCCATCTCTTGGTGACACCTAACTGTAAGGAAGACTGAAAGCTGTAGCCTTCATGTAGCCATAAGCCCAGGTGAAAACCAAGGCAGAATTCGTAGTGAAGAAAAGAACAGGTTACCTTAATAGGGTAACCAGGAGTCTTCTGTGTTAATGTAGGTTAACACAAAAAAGTCAACAGATATCCCCAAATCCATAAATTTTGTAAAGAACTATAAATCCTATTACTGAAAGGATGTTACATATCTAGCTTCTCCACCCTGCTATCCTTCTGAAGTCTGCGTTCTAGAAGAACAAGACTAAGAGAAACTCTATTTCCTTAACATTTTTAATATATTGATTAAAAGAGGAAGAATGTGTTCTACGATCATTTGTGTTCTACTTAAATAAGGTTAAATAAAAATGTTCAACTGAACTGATTAATGGGTTAATTTATCATAATGTCCATGTCATAAATAATGTACATGTAAATGCACAGGTATACCCTACAAAATTTAGTCAGAAATACCATCCTTGGGTCCTTCTTGTTTGTGGGCTTTTTTTTTTCCCAGAAAATAAATAAATAAAAGGATGACTACTAAAGACTTCAGTAAACAACATGGATCGTAATTAAATAAAAAAAATTAGAGAGGACTTAACTAGAAATTCTATTGGCAAAAAAAATCTGTCTAAAGATAGTTTAGCTACAACTAAGAAATCTCAATTCTGCAAAGTGTTATCTTTGTATTGTATCTGTTATACCCAAACGAGCTTCTATATTTAAAGCTTGCTTCCTAACAAATGAATTAGGGAATTGTTCACTTTCTTTACTACAACCATTTGACAGCTTTAAATACTGTCCAGATTACTAAGTTTATCAGTACATTTGTTTCCATGAGTTCCATAGGCTAAAATGAAAATAAATGTTTTGTAAGTCTGGTCTTGTCTCAAAAGCTTTTTCCATTATCTTACAGAGTTTTAGTACTATGTTTGTCTTTGCTGTATGCTCTTTCAAATTCTTTTGGCAAAAGATAGAGGAAAAATGCACAAAACAATGAAAGTATCTCATCTGTATGCAATCTATGGCCATAGAACAAAGAGGAGCTAATTGGTCCATAAGTGGAATCTATGATCTCAGCATCATTTCCTATGGTGCTCTAATCTAATTAACCAGCCACTGTCCTTAGCTATATGCTGCCTAAGGATATGAATCATATTTATCTTTGTGTACCCACCATCTAGCATATTTTTGGCACTTGGATCGAGCTCAATATTTATTACACGAAGTTAGAATTCCGTACTACTCACTTTTTAACATACCTACT
The DNA here is from genome assembly GCA_004027715.1 of Plecturocebus donacophilus. Taxonomy (NCBI): domain Eukaryota; kingdom Metazoa; phylum Chordata; class Mammalia; order Primates; family Pitheciidae; genus Plecturocebus; species Plecturocebus donacophilus. The sequence continues at coordinate 18,022 of PVKP010036016.1, read as the reverse complement.
CTCTATGTATTTCCTTTTACAAATATTAAAAGAAAAATACATTTCAAAAATCATAACTTGCATTTCCCTGTGACTTTGAAAAGGAAGGTAAGAATTTGTTTTTTCCTTAGAGGGTTTAAAATTAACAATCAGTTTAAAGTATTAGAAGAAAACATGATAAAAATATACTTTTTAAATTGTTTTATTAATACTAAATAAAAACGTTAAATAATAAATGTATTTACTTTTCTTGAAAATAAAATATATTTGAATGTCAAATGTGTTGTTTTCAAAAAGATTAGACAGGGATTAGATGTTATAAGAGCAAGTTGCACACAGCCACATAATGGTAGGTAAAATTAGACAGAAGTAAGCAGGTCAGGCCTTATGACCCTATTCTTCTCTAATAGTACATTTTTCTTATTTATGTGTTGCACTGACTCTGAGTCCAGAATTGTTACCACTGTACAGCTATTCATAGTATATTCTAATATCTCTCTGGGCTAGCAAGGCCCACAGGGTAACCATCAAAGGTGGAGAGTGTGTCAGCTAAAATAGGTCCACGGGCAAGAGATCATATCAAATGACCCCTGAAACTTAGAGTTTTCATTGACATGATAAAATCTGATTTTAGGAAACACAAAAATACACAGGAGTTTTTTTGTTATTTTATTACAAACATGCAGTTTCTCTGTATTTCCTAATATTCTACTATAACAGAATATAGCTTGGGCATAACACTAAAATAAAGAAAAACGCTTAAGTTTTGCAGTGTTTCATTTGCAACTGAATGCTTTACTATAGAAAATACAAATTCTGCTTCTCTGTCTTGTTTTGCTTCTTTCACACTCTGCCTTGAGATTTGCTTTTGAAGATAGGATCCTAAGATAGATGTTAAGGGGAAGAGGGAGACGGAGGACTTATCTTTTATTTAAAAGGTTACAGAATGTTGTTATCTTTGGCCACCTCATGCCAGTCTTTACCTGACACAGTTTTACTGAATTTCAAAAATAAAATAATAAAAATAAATAGTGTTTAATTATGCTATTCAGTAGCAGCTAGCAGAGTAGTTCTTTCATATTTCATGAGAATACATTTATGACTTTAAATACTGTCTGGGCATTTTTACTATTTTTAAATTGGGTAAAATGTTACCTGTAACTAAAGAAAATATCAATTAGAGTTTTCATCCTTTATTTTATTTATTATTTATTTATTTATATTTTTTTGCATCCTTTATTTTAAAAAGCAAAGTCCTTTATATTTTGTAGTGGAACAATATTTCTAAGCATCTTATCCAATATCCGGACACTAACAATATTTACCCACCTACTCACGTGCTAAAAAAGAGCATATCAATATTCATGAGAGATCTGGAGTTCTACAAGCAGGAGCAGCATTTACCAAAACCTTACCACAGGTCCAAAAAAAAAAATTCATCTGTGTATTGCAAAGATATTTGGAAATGAGGCTTTGGCTGAACTCAAACCTTATTAATACTTTGCAGAGCTTTCCATAATTTATAGAACCACCCGCTAATCCTTAATTCAAACATGTATACCAATATTTTTCTGATTTTAATGACAATTGTACCACATGGTCTTTAGTATGGCAGCCTGCCTAGAAACTGTTTCAGTAAATTACACACCAAGATGATCTACTCTTTGGATAGTCTCCAGAACAAAGACTATGATGTATAATTAAAACCAACTAACAATTAACTGCCATCAAATATAACATGAGGGACAAGCGTTATAAATTTAGTTATTTACAATAAGGAGCAGTATATAGGCTTTTTTCAATGAATGATAAAAATAGATCCATATACTTGAGTTTATAATTTTAAGGTTTATGTAAAATAGTAATGAAACAAAAGAAAGCTAACATGTTCCATGCTTCATTGTGTAAAAGTAATTTTGTTAGCCTAATAAGGGACTCTTTAAGAACTCAAAAATCATTCTATTTATTGCGTGTTTTGAACTAAAGAATTATTATAAGAGACATAGTAATATCACTTTGGCATCATTATTAGTTATATAAGTGTGAGGGTGTTGAATGAGCCAAAATTATGTTTTTGTACACTATATTTGTGCATACCAAAAAGAGTTACTTAATTACTGTGATGTAGCTTTTACATTTAACACCCACTTAAGAATCAGATCTTGAAGATCTGAACTAAAGAATCTCTTTCATTATTTATTCTTATATAACCTAAGGGAAACACAAAGCAGCTATCTAATTATGACTGTTTTAGAAGGATACAAGAAAGAAGCAAAAGATTTTTCCAGGGTTTTTATATATGGACGCAGAGGCAGATTTGTGGTGGAGCTAATGAAACTTCAGAGCCCTTTGCTTGAAAAGGTCCCTTCCAAAGGCCTTGAACTTTATTTTATATTCATTATTTTGTATTCTATTGCTTAAAGTGACTTCCCCCAAATTGAATAAGCCACAGGCTTCATATAAAGTAGACCTACTGGCATGTACATATGAACATCTGGAATCTTTTTAGTTTTAAAGAGCTGGGGCTCTGGGATCGAGAAGGAAATAAATATAGAGGATACTGAGGAATTATGAGCAGAATCGTGGGCAAGCTCTCATCAGCTTCATAAATAAATCATGAAGAAAAGAAAGCACATAATGCAGTGGGGTCAAGGAAAGAGAAGGAGTGATGTGAAAATGAAAAAGAATATGAGGGAGGATGTTGTAAAGAGAGATAGAAAGTTTGGAACGCTTATGTTGAAAAGAATTTGAGACTTTGAAAGTGACCGAAAAAAGTACATACAAGTCTCTGCATTTCCCTTCATGTTTCCTGGCCATGGCTTTCAACTATCTCTCTTTCACTCTGGAAACTAATTTGTAATTTCAAATTTTGAAATGTAAACTCTGAAATATGAGCATGGATTACTTTTGTTCTTATCCTAACTGCATTTAATGCCACATTTTAAGTGTCATTTGTTATTTCATAAATAAAATGGAAAATGTAGTAAAATCACACAATATGCTTCCAACTTCCTCCTCCCTTCCTTGTTTTCTTATTTGATTCATTTTAGGATGCTCAAAAAAGAACTATAAAAAGGCTGAAGTTCAGTAGATTATATTTACTTTAACAAGATTCTTAAATGAATGTTTCAGTTTAGACCCTAAGGCAATAGATAACAGATAAGTGGGCATTCCCTGCAAGTATTTCAAAATAGGTAAATGAAAACTGAAAAACAAGTTTTTCTTAACCTACTTCAAACTTATAAAATGGTTGAGAAAGTAAATAGGAGGTACAAGATTTGCAGAGATTATTTCCTGGACAGAATTGTTCTGTGAGTCTAACTGCCCCTACCAAGGAAGAAGGAAGTGTGATTCCCACTTCACCTCACATCAGGAGGGACAAGATTCAATGGTATCTCTTGAAAAGCCTTTATGTGTTTCCTCTGCAGTTGGCTGATACAAATAAGATTAGAGTCCAGCACCTACTCAGGAAATCGAGTAGCAAAGAAGCTCCCTCGCTGCTTTGGTGCTGGAGTTTAGCAGAGTAGCTGATGTGTGGCAATTAGCTTGCATGCCCATGGTTTTGTTCAAAAAAGGAACATGCAGTCTTCTTCCACAGGGCTCCCTGAAGGGGCAAGACACTCTGAAGACCCAAGCTGGAAATGGATTGGTGAGTTCCTGGGTGTGGCTGAAGGAGTAAGCAACCAACTGGACTACAGAAACTTTCATCTAGACCAAGAGAACTTTAGGTAACAGTCCGCAGTCTCTCTTAAGAGTGCTTAAATACCTGCTAGGCCTAGGGAAGATGGAGTCATCTTACTAGTCTAGTAAAAACTGTCCCACCCCTTCTGTCTGCTCTTCTCTCGATCCTTCTGCAACCCTGGTGAGGACAGAAATCTTAGTTAACAAAATGGCGAAACAAAGGGGTGAAAGCTTAGCACAGGGGAAGAAGAGAAGAAAGGTAATACTCAAGTGTTTCTAAGCTAACAGCCAGCTTTTAGCAGGACACAGCTTGGGAAGTCAAAAAAAAAATCTTTAAATCAAGGTTTTGATATACAGAATTGGATATTATATGGGACAGAGTTTGCTATTTAAACACAGTAGCAGCCATAGGCTTCCCACATTTCCAACCCTTGGATAGAGAACTCTTTCCACTAAATAAATTTTAAAGAGGCATTAGGGACTAAAATAAAGATGCTTTCTGATTATATCTCGTTGTCCAACTGACTCAAAGAATGCCTTAAAAACACTTTATTCTTTCTAGAGATTGTTTTTCTGGGACTACGCTTTGCCTAATTGATTAGAAGTCAATATCAAAGTATATGCTTCTGAAAAACTTTAACTTAGTCAAAACATTTCTCTTCTAGTCATCCCAAATGAATATTTAATGAAAAATTAAATTTTAAAAATGAAGATCCTTTTAAAAATTTGAAACACCTAGAGAAATATATTATCCCCTAGAGCAAGGAATGAAATTCTATAAACAAAGTAGAATTGTTAGGATTGGCTTATCAAGTTCCTTATGTGTGTGTGTCTAAGCATATCTGCAGTTCCCAGACAAGGAACCTATGAAAGGACATGTTAAGTCTATAAGCTAAATAATTCAGGCAGATTTTTATTTTAAATATATTCTTCACTTCTACAAATAATTTCAGTTTATGTTTTTCAAAATCATAAGGATTTTCTTGTGAAGGTGATGCTCTGTAAGGGCAGAGGGCATTTATTTAAATGCTGCCTGTTGCCAATGCATTGGCAAATGTTCAGTTTTAGACTGGGCATGGAAGAAATATGATAATAAAGTGCCTTGCTCAGGAACCTGAATCACAACTCATAGCTTTTCTGCGTGCAGTTATTCTCTTCTACAATGTACAAAATCTTAAGGAACCTGTCATATAAATATTTCTAAAGATCAGTCAATACCTGCAGCATTGCCATCCATCATTGCTGAACAAGTTCTGCTTTACACAGTAATCACATAAATCAAGTTACAAGAAATGATAATTCTTTAAGAAACACCTTTTGGTCCTTGGCAAGGTCATTACTGTGCTGTGAGTCTGTTCCCCAAGATGATGTATGTTAAAGCATAAAGACTGGAATAGCCAAGAAACAAAGAACATGGACTAACAGATTCTAGAATAAGTAGTCTTACGTAAACACACAGAAACCTCAAAATTAGAGCTTTAGGGTATAAGCTAACATTTGATGAGTTCTTATGAAGCCTATTACATTAGGCATTACATTCTTTTTTCACACAAAAAGGATAAATTTTAGCCAGAAGTCAAATATAGGATTTAATCATTATTTGTGGTACAATAGAATGGAAAGTGAATCAAAGGTAAATATTTACTCACAGGCATTGGTATTAAAGGTGGAATATTCTCAATAATATTTAAACCCATATTCATCATAACTCCCAGACAGATACATATTTAGAAAAGCAAAGTTGATCAACGAAATGAAGCAAAAAATGCAAGTTATCTAACTGGTGAAATTCTGCATTTTTTGTAATGTTGTATAACCCAAACATAATTTTAGTTTAATTTTGCTGTTGTTATTGTTGCTTGTTGGATTGGTTGGTTTGTTCGTTTCTTTTTTGCATTGACTCACCCAAGATATTTAAAGTGTTTAAACATCTTGTCCAGATAGTGTGCTCCGGTAGAATTACAAAAATGTACAAATAACTGGGAATTTCTAACACTGAAAATTGTGAGTACATTCAAGAATTTTGCAATAATGTCCCAATAGTGAGGGCATAGCTTCAAGTTAGAGCACCCTCCAAAACACAGTGTACTTTATTACATGATAAGAAAAGAAAGGAATAGGTACTGTTAAAATATTTATGTCAATGCAAAGTACTTAAGGGACATGAACATTTACTTATATAAAAGATGATTGGTGAAGATTATATGCTAAGCACAGTTTGTACCTATTTCTGCCTTTCCTCTCTGAAATTTTGTAAACCACAGAATAAGTAATCACTTCCCACTTCTGGACTATGCTCTTAGTCCAAATAAAGTTTTTATTCATACCAAAATTTCATATTAGAGAGAATTTCTGACCTTCTAGGGTAGTTTCTAATTGAGAAAATTATTATAAGGGGACACTCAGAGGAAATAAAATATTTAAGACAAAGAACGCCCACATAGTCTGGGTATGGTGGTGCACGCCTGAAATCCTAGCACTTTGGGAGGCCGAGGCGGGCAGATCATATGTTCAAGAGATTGAGATTATCCTGGACAACACGGTGAAATCTTGTCTCTTCTGAAAATGCTAAAATTAGCTGGGCATGGTGGCATGGGCCTGTAGTCCTAGCTACTTGGGAGGCTGAGGCAGAAGAATCACTTGAACCCAAGAGGCAGAGGTTGTAGTGAGCAGAGATCCCAGCACTGCACTCCAGCCTGGAGCAGAGCGAGACCTCCATCTCAAACAAGAAGAAAAGAAAAGAAAAGAAAAGAAAGCCAACATATATAATTTTATGAAGATGCAAATTCAAGGTAGTATTGATTTAAGTTCTGTTTTTTCTTTTGCAGCTATGGCTATTGCATTTCATTTTTTGATGAGCATTCCTGTGTGCTGGACACCCCATGCTAGGCATGGAGAATAGGGGTACCAAAGTTAATTGTGTAGAGACTAGTGCTCAAGAAATGAGTCATCTGATAGGATAGATAAGATAAAGAGAAAGTACTATAACAAAAAAATTTTGTGCTATATGATAGATTAAGTAGAGCAATCTGTCATATAGCATGTGTGAGGGGCAATAAGTCAGGTGTGGCTTCTAGGTGGGGACAGCATAAAACATTTTGGCAATGACATGTATGCTGGATCTTGAAAGTTAAGTAGCATTTGCTTTAAGTAAAAGGTGTATGGTGGAGGCAAGACGGGGGCAAAGGGAATTGGAGCAGACTGAGAAAAGTATTCTAGACAAAGAAAATATGAGTAAAAGCTCCATGCTACCTGTAAGAATTTCCATGATGAAAATTACTACTTGAAAATGACTTTAAATTATTGGAAAATACAGCTCAATGCTTCTTTTAATGTACTTCACAGAAATCCCAAACACAGCACACAAAATAGAAATAAAATATCTTGCTGCTGATGATGAAAATAAGAAAAATATACATGCTTTTCTCTCTTATTTTAGAAATTTAAATATAAAATGAAATAAATAGGCTAACAAAAATGATTTACTATTTGTTTTATAATTGAGCTATAATTTATTTACAATAAAAAACCACTAACATCTTTTTGAATACTCATTAATTTTCATAAGTTCACAGAAGCTGGCTTTGTAAAGTTTCCCTTATCAGAGAATTCATTTAAATACAGTTCAGTATATAATGAGGTTTTCTTCCCTTTGCTTCCCCTGAATATTTAGCAGTATAGAAACTTGACAGGTTAGGCAATTAGAATATAATTTATTATACAAGAATCATGCAGATAAACTGCTTCCTGCCCATAATTTAAAATGCAAGTCAAATCAAAGATTTCTTATGCTAGACCAGAAGAAAAATTTCCTGTGACCTGAATATTATAATATATTAATAGTTTTACTTATATCTCCAAGTTTTTTGTGCTGAAAATAGTATCTAGTGCAATTCATTTTCCTTTTTTAAAAATGATTAACAAAACACAAAATTGTATCTGTTAGCTTAACCCTCATGGACAACATTTAATTTCGTGGATAGATGCTAACATGCTCAGGTTTCCGCAGTGTCTTTTATTTTTTATTTTTATTTTTATATTTGAGATGGAGTCTTGCTCTGTCACCCAGACGGGAGTGCAGTGACCCGATCTCCGCTCACTGCAACCTCTGCTTCCTGGGGCCACGTGACTCTCCTGCCTTCGATTCCTGAGTAGCTGGAATGACAGGAACCTGCTACCACACCCAGCTAATTTTTGTATTTTTAGTACAGATGGGGTTTTGCCATGTTGGCCAGGCTGGCTGCAAACTCCTGACCTCAAGTGATCCGTCTGCCTCAGCCTCCCAAAGTGCCAAAGTGTTGGGATCACAAGCACAGGCCACCAAGCCCAGCTTAGTGCCTTTTACTATATTCTATCATTCTACTTATTAAATGATTTTCCAATAGGCCCTGGGATCTGCCGTGCTTTCTAAAGTACACAGTAACTCTATTTCGACAAAGTGTTACTTGATAGTTTTTTAAATGTTGGTAAATTGATATCTCTTTTAAGTGATAGTAACTAAATCTGGTATTACAAATCACAAAAATCATTAAGACCTTGTTGCCTCCTCTATTGTCATTCCGTTAATATATTCAAGTGCTTTCTTTTAATGTGTACTATGTTTTGCAGAGGCTGCTAGGTATCCTCTAATATCCCTACTCCTTCCACAAAAATAAAATAAAACACCTGAATTTTGCCTAAGTACATATATCCATCTGAAGTGAAACTATTTTATCAGGCTGTTTTGTGTTGTGTGACCATCTGATTAATTTAGGTCAAAAAGTGGAATTAGAAATGTCCTGTGTGAGCCTCGGGACCCTTTGTTATACTATGCTAGTTCTCCAACCTCTTTAGCTTTTTAAATTGTCTTTGCCTCAAGCCTGCTGAAGGGACACTGAGTGTAACAGCTGAAGCTACATTTACTATGTTGGAATATAAGCACAATGGCTAGACCCAGGATGGCCAAGTGGACGGCTGGAAGGTGCGTGAAGCCCTCAGCACTTTATGGAGCGAAGCTACACTTGCCTCCTGACATTAAGGAAGTATAAATCTCCATCATTTGAAAATTCTAACTTAAATAAACATGTAACACAAATCTTATGAAATATAACTTGTTAACACCTATCTTGTTAAGTATTCTAAGGACTCACCTCTTCCAGAAAGACTTCCAAAGCTGAGAAATACAGTATATGCATCCCTATGAATATTTTATTTTCCATTTCTGGCCATATTGACTCTCCAAGGAATTTTAAAGGGCAAGATAAACACTTAAAATGTACCTCAAATGAAAGGGACATTGCAAGCTTGTCCACAGCTAATAAAAATGCAATTAAAGAGCTCATGATAGAATTGGGTGTTTTTATGTGCTTATTATTTTTATCTCTAAATGTCAGCAATATCTTTTATTTTTAATTTCAGTCTAGTTAAAAAAGGAAATGATTAATCACTATTTTCATATGCTACACGTAACACTTATCAGAGAAAGGATGCTATTACAGTCTCAGTCATATGACAGTTCTTGTAAATTATCTTTATCTTAAAAAGAACCTAGACAAACTCAAATGCCATTATCATAATCATTAAGCCAGATTAATATATTTACATGGTAGTGAATAATGAATTTATTCAGCTCAACAGGCCATGGTACTAGGTAGTACAGGATGAGTATACAAATTACCTGCAATTCCAACTCTTGAGAAGGTTAGAATCTTTAGTAAAGGTAAAACAAAACTAATTACAACACAAACCAGAGGAAAATACATGCTACAAAGTATAACAGAGATCTGGAAAAGAGAAAGGTCACAGTTAATGAGTAGGAATTAAGTAAGGCTTCAAGAAGAAGTAGCAGTGCCACATTGGTGCAACCTAGAGTCAGTTTAGAGTATGTGGCCTTCTCATCTGACTCCAACTGTGGCCTTACCAGAACCAAGGAAGATACAGAAAGGGTATACAGAGAGGTTACAATCTACCTGCTAACCTTGAGGCTTACAGATCCAATTGCTGCAAACTCAGAGTCTATCAAGGCAACTTCTTTAGGTAGAATGTTGCAGGTTTACAGGACAGGTTTTTCTCAGAAAGAGTTCTGAATAAGAGTGGATGCTTCTACCTCCTCTTACCAAAATAGTGCTTCAAATAGCCAATAGTTTTGCTCTCTTTTTTAAAATTATTATTATTATCCTTTAAGTTCTGGGATACATGTGCAGAATGTGAAGGTTTGTTACATAGGTATACACGTGCCATGGTGGTTTGCTGCTTTTGCCCTCTTAATTTCAAAAACCTTTGATATTAACTCATCTTAGTTATATCAGTCCTGAATCTGCTCGTCTATAGTGATCTGTTTCTTCAGATGGGATTTTTGCCTATTTTCATGTTAGTTCAACGTCCTCCCAGTTGCTTAAGTCACATGCTTGCTACTGGTCCCTGGAATGTGGTCTGTTAACCATATGGTACATACATATTTTACTTTTTCAAAGCCTACAAAATTCTTAACCTTTTTTGCTGCCTTAAAGACAGAATTACTATTTTTGAGACCTCATTTTTGCCTACCAAGCTTAAGGTAGGTGGGACAGGGTATGGGTGAGATATTTTGAACTGCTCTCTTCACCTTTCTTTTCAGTAATCTACCTCTCAATTTGGACCTTAACCAGAATAAGTGAATGCAGCTTCCTTCACTCACTTTTAGTCTACGAAATCACTAAAATGATAATCTACCAAGACAAATTTAAAATTGTAACTTTTTATATTTTATTTTCCTTCCAGGGGATGAGGAAAAGTTAATGACATTAAAATGCATTAGGCTGATCAGCCATTATGCTAATGTACAACCTGCATAGTTCTGGGTCAGTAACATTACAGCCCCAACTTTCTTGATTGAAAGGGACACAGTAACCTTAGCAAATTGGTTTGACAGGCTTGTTGCTTATCTCACAATGATAAAGTAGGTCTCATCAAAAAACTGGATAATATTGAATTGGGGTTAAAAAAAAGTTGTCATTCTATCCTGCTTTAAAATATCCAAAGGTGTGTTACTAATACCTTTTAAAAAAGGAAATGTTTGATCTCATTAATTTTTTAAACAGTGCAGTGCCTAAAAACAACCAGAATTACCTACTCTTATACAATAGGCTTAAATGTTAGCTTTTATAAAATGTAAACACAGAAAGTTTACAGGTTAGTATAGCTAAAAAATATATATATATTTTAAAGCCCAACATCTTTTAAAGATTGATTATATTTCCAAAGCATCTACTTATTTCAGCAGGTTTATTATTGCTAATGCACATGATTTCAGGGGAGTAGAAAGAAGCTGAATTTAAATAACTACTTTTGGCAACAGAGCACCAATTATACACTCCATGGCTATTTATGTCCTCTGGTGATCAACTAGCAGTGGGAAGTAAAATTGACAACACACTGGTACAATAACAATTATGGGTCAAACTTCAATAAGCTTCTTTAAATGGTTCCATTAGGTCCCACTTGATATACTGATTTACATATATTTTGACTATTTTCAGACATGTTACCTACTTTAAAATGCTGTGGTATAACCATTTCCCATAAAGATGCATTAGTTCAAAACACTGAAAAATAAAATAGCATGCCATGCACACAAATTTCTGTAGAATTTGAATTGCATTAGAATATTTCTCCAGCCATACTTTAGCAGATTATAAAATCATCTGCATTCTACAGGAGGACTATTTAATAGAGAATTTAAATATTTTTAGAATTGTTTAAATGAACTTTTTCTAGAAACATAAATGTATTTTTAAGGTAAGCAAAAACTGTGTCCATAAGACATGATATGACTTCCTATTTTGACCCATGCCTAACATGTCACTATCTTTAATGTTAGTCTGACCTACACATAGCTTTTCTATGTGATTTCTCACTCCAGTATAACTGCAACCCTTCTATAATGCTACCGAATAATTGCTATTTTTGAGATATTTTCATGTGACAAAAGGACTTCGTTTAAATTGTTTCCTTTCAAACATGGTGTCACAATATATGAAAATAAATATATGCAGTGCATACTAAAGTATAAGGCATCATGATAAAGTGTATATCAGAAAACTCATCAAAGTAATTAACACCTAGAGATTACTGGTCTTGGAAACCACCTGATTGTTGCTTCTGGACTTGATCTTCTACCTTCCCCACCAGAAGAAACAGCTATGCTAACCTTTGCTATACTTATTATTTTATTGCTTTAAAATATAGTTTTTACTCTACATGTATATTTTCCTAAGTAATATATTGTTTAGTTCATCCTATCTTTAAACTTCCTAAAAATATTATTATATTTGTCATCAAATGATGCTTTTCATTTATTTATGGTTTTACCATTTTATAAGATTTACTCAGGTGAATGTAATTAGCTATAGTTCAGCAATTTTTACTGCTTATTTAAAATTCCATTATGTAAATATTTTTTGATTTATTTACCAATTATATATTTGAGATATATCAAGTTTAACACTACCGTGGATTATGCTCCTATGGACACTGTGGATCATGTCTCCCAATAGAAATGTTCAAGAGTTTCGAAAGTAGTGGTACTGGTTTCCACTCCCATAAGCAATATGTGAGTTTGCATCATTTCACATCTTCAGCAGCAATTGTTAAAATTCTTAATTTTTGCAAATCTAGCAGGTGTCATATGGAATTGTTATTATCTTAATTTGTATTCTGTTATTACTAATAATATTGAGCATCATTTTATAGTTTTCTTGTGTCTGTGTTTTTCTGTGAAAAGAAAATACCTGTTTACCTCCATTAAACTTCAAGTTCCTTGAGGGTAAAGACCTAACTTTCTTTGTTGTCATATCCCCAATGATCAGTATCATAATTCAATTATACAGTTCTCTATTTTGCAGATATTAGCATGTTCCTTTTGCTAAAAGTTATTCTTAAATCATTAAGAAAAGAAGGAAATAGTTATCATTGCTTTACAGGATGTTAAAGGATAATAGAGTAGGGAAGTGTATGGGAAGAGAACAGAAACTTCAGGAGACACGTATATATAAATTTATATGTATATGATGCAGATCTATCTATATATCTAATATATATTAGAATTGTACATTCATGTACATTACTATGGTCTGAATGTTTTTGTCCACCCAAAATTCATATGTTGAAATTCTAAGCCCCCAGGGCATTAGTATCACCAAAGGTGATGGTATTTGTAGGTAGAGGCTTTGGAGGTGGAGCCTTCATGAATGGGATTACAGATGACCCTGACTTACAATGACTCCACTTACAATCTTTTGACTTTACAAAGGTGCAAAAGCAATACAGATTCAGTAGAAACCATACTGCAAGTATTTATATAACCATTCTGTTTTTCATTTTTGGAACAGTATTCAACAATTTAAATATGATCATCAACAGTTGATTATAAAATTAGCTTTGTGTTAGATAACTTTGCCCCCAACTGTAGGGTAATGGAAGTGTTCTGAGCATTTATGGCAAGCTAGGCCAAGATATGTGGTTGGGTAGGTTAGTTTTATTAAATGCTTTTTAAACTTATAATGTTTCCAACTTATGAAGGGTTTATAGGAATGTAAACCCATGGTAAGCTGAGGAGCATCTGTGGTATCCTTATAAAAGAAGTCCCAGAGAGCTCCTTTACCACTTCCACCATGTGAGGACACAGATAGAAGGTGACATCTATGAACTATAAAGTGGGTCCTTGCCAGACACTGAATTTGCTGATGTGTTGACCTTGAGCTTCCTAGCCTCCGGAACTGTGAGCAATAAACCTTTGTTGTTTATAAGCTTCCCAGTTTATGGTATTTAAAACATAACAGCCCAGATAGACTAAGGCATGTATACATATATGTATGTACATGTATGTATGCAAGTACATACATGTATTCACTACACAGACACACACACAATGTCAAAGACAATGGTTCAGTAGAAATGTGATACCAAGTTTTGGTGTGATACTCAAAAGTTTGTCTAAAAGTGACTCCAAGAAATTCACCTACCTTAAGACTTTATGGCTAAATAACATATTAAGTTATGGTTTTATGTTACCACAGAGAACATATACTTGTGTGTGTGTTTGTTTCACTTATTTCTAGTTTCTCATTCCACAAGAATGAGTAGAGATGGGAATTGAAGTGTTCCAAGATCTAGAGAAATAAATTACTTCCTTTTGATTGATGGCCATGAAATAGCATGGTCAGGCAAATACTGATGTCTGGAATCAGATTATACAAGGCACAAAGAAAACATTTTTCATTTCAAAACAAGAAGTTATAACCATCAGTTTGCATGGTACATTCAATGAAAAGTTTGATTAGACATAAAATAGATGGTTAAAGACTTAAATTAAAAATGTTTTTGTTGTATAAAATCTCTTAACATTCTAGATATCTTATTAAAAACATAACAATCATAATTGCTAGATTGTAATTATTTACATTAATCACCAAATTGCACTAATCACGTAAATAGGTAGTAGTACTTTAGACTTCCCCAATCACTTCTAAAATTTTAAATATAGGACAGGAAAATTAAGATTAACATAAAAATAAAGAAATCAGAGAGTTTTAAGAATTCATTTTTTAAAATTAGTGTTTAAACACTAACATTCGCACATATTTTGTGAAGACTTAGTACAAGCCCTGTACCTTTACTACTTAGATATGACTGTTTCTTGTGATTCTCTGTACCGAATTTGCTCTGTTATGTACCACGATTTAGGCTAGTATCTTCATCAGCCAAGGTAAACCTTTTAAACTGTATAATTCTACTCAAGAAAGTTGCCTTTTGATTATGCATGATGACTACCAACTACAATATCACTACAAGAAGAAGAAAAAGGTTTATATAATGCTAGAAAACCTTCTTGTATGATATTATAATTCCAGTAATCATGCATGTGCACTATTTCTGTAGGAAAAACACATTTGTACCTTGCACATTGTAGGCACCCAATAACTACCTATCACAAATTAATTAATACATCTACATTTCAGGGAATACAGTCCTACCCAGTAAGACAGTTTTCTTGCTCTACTTGGTATCTTGAACCTAGTGAGCCCCAACACTTGGTATGTAATATGTTTTCATGTTTCTTAAATGTGACTCAGAGTCTAATTGTGGCAAATCTATCTGATCAAAATTTTCTACTTAATTTTGAGGATTGAGGTATAATTGAATGCTCCTATATTAGACACATAAGTGGCAGTTATTCTCACTTATGTCTCAGCAATGTGAAAGCATGGTAGTAGTTCTTCAGTCACTTGATCTTTAGTAATCACTAATCACTCACTGAATCTTACTTTTTGGTTTGAGGGTGTGACCTCTTGGGCAAGTACTTTCTGCAGTGATTCCCTAAATCTCAGTAGAACTTCAGCAATGAGATGACATATTTACTTACTTTAGCAGGAGTTTTGTGCCAGGTGCTGACAACTAATGCTGACAAGAGAGAGAAATATTCTTTCCTGAGCTATCCATATGTTTTATGTAAATAATTCCTTTATCCAATCACTCCTAATCCCTTTGTGGACATTGGCACCTTTGCAATCTCCTAGGGAATGCTTAAGGTACTGACTAGAGCCACATAGGTATGCCATAAACATCACTCTGAACCTTAGATTTTATGTGATATGCTGCTGCTGCGTAACTTGTGATCTGCATTCTGAGCACCTTGACTATTTATGAACCATGTACATCTTTGGTATTTTGGTGAAATCTATGCATTCCTTCTCTGCATAGGGTTCTAAAGTCCATATAGTAAAATATGTAAGATTACAAAACAACAGCAACAACAACAGTAACACTGAAGTTCAGTTATAAATTTATCAAGAACTAAAATTGTTATATGCTTTATTTCAACAAATTATATAATAAGTTCTCAGATTTAGTCTAATAACTACTTAGATCACAAAGCAGTGATGAGTCTAAATAAAATTAAAAGATATTTGCAACTACTACAATAGAGTATGATACAATAGTATAGTTGTGTATTAATTACCCAATGTATTTGTCACCTATATTTATAACTGAAAGAAATGCTAAGTATCAAGAAAATTTGGGGGCAAGTTGTTGTAATTTTATTTCCCTCCAAATTACTGATACTAACTTATTATTGAAATCCGTGATTTTTGTTGGTAATATGCTAGGCCAGATTGCTGTTCAGCACAGGTTGCTATGAAGACAGAGTAATTCTGGCCCGCCTTCCAGGGATCAGACTTCCAGGCCACTCTGAGAAAGCACAGGTTTTGAGCCTCATTTACTAAGGACACTTCTTTGTTTAGAGGACAACGATGACTTGCCCCATTCTCCATTTTCAAAACATTTTCAGTAATTTTCTCTATTTATGCTAGAATTATCATGGAGTGCCCACATTAGAAATATAAGGATTTTTCACTAATTTCTTTAAGTTTCAGGACCCACATATTTATAACTTTAAAACTCAGACATTGCTTCTATATATCTTTGAGATGGGGCATGAAACTGAGTGTTTTCTTTAACTGCATGAAATACCACTTCTTCAAGATTAACACTGCTTTTAATAAAAGGATGTGAGTGAGTGAATAATAGTAACTTAAATGAAAGCACTTTAATCTCAATGGAAATCACTGTGAATGCAATATGAAAAAATAACTTTATAAAATATGTCTGTGTCAGCAAGTTGGAAGATCCATCAGGAACAGAGAGAGAGATCTTTGTAATGAACATATAAATTCTGTTAAAGTTATTCATTTAGAGCATATTATGATGACTATCTTATTTTAGTTGGAAGTTGCGGCTTAACATTTATAACTCCAACAACTGCTGAATGTGTATGTTTCAAAAGACATTCATTAATCAAAAAATATATTTTCCATTAAAGTTATTAATTTTAATAACATTTGTATATTGTATCTGTATAATGTCATATTAATACATTGTATATGATTTATGCATATATCTAATTCATACATATATAAAATTAAGAGTATTCACTTATAGAGTTATAATAACAGACTGAGCTACAGATATACAAGCCATTTGTATTATGTACAAATTATTTCCTATTTATGCTACATGTTTCAGATGATAAAATGTGATGTATTAGTTAGAGAAATATAAACTATTCTAAATAGAAACATAGTATTATTTTGGCCTGTGTTTAATATACAGAATATTAATACATACACAAAAAGACTAAACTTATTTCTAGCAGAGTGATAATTCTAATTGTGATGCTTGTTAACATTTAGCTGTAATTGTCTATTTATCCTAAATATTTAACATTCTATACTCTGAAATGGTAGGAAAAAAATGGACAGATTCCTTGGAGAAACTTATCAAATATGATCTTAGTTTTTCAAAGGTCTAGACAATATAATTTAGTTTAACCAACGCTTGAAGCCCAAACAAAGTCATAATTGCTGTGTTGGTTTTTCCATGTATATTACTTTCATTTAAATAAATGATAAGATTTCTAAAAAAATTTTTTTGCCAAAAGCATTGGCAACAAAAGCCAAAATAGACAAATGGGACCTAATCAAACTCCACAGCTTTTGCACAGCAAAAGAAACAGTCATTAGAGTGAATCGACAACCAATAGAATGTGAAAAAATTTTTGCAGTCTACTCATCTGACAAAGGGCTGATATCCAGAATTTACAAAGAACTAAAACAGATTTACAAGAAAAAAACAAACAAGCCCATTCAAAAGTGGGCAAAGGATAGGAACAGACACTTTCAAAAGAAGACATGCATGAGGCCAATAAACATATGAAAAAATGCTCATCACCACTGGTCATTAGAGAAATGCAAATCAAAACTACATTGAGATACCATCTCACACCAGTTAGAATGGCATTCATTAAAAAATCTAGAGACAACAGATGCCGGAGAGGATGTGGAGAAATCGGAACACTTTTACACTGTTGGTGGGAGTGTAAACTAGTTGAACCATTGTGGAAGACAGTGTGGCGATTCCTCAAGGGCCTAGAAATAGAAATTCCATTTGACCCAGCAATCCCATTACTGGGTATATATCCAAAGGACTGTAAATCGTTCTACTATAAGGACACATGCACACGAATGTTCATTGCAGCACTGTTTACAATAGCAAAGACCTGGAACCAACCCAAATTCCCATCGATGATAGACTGGACAGGGAAAATGTGGCACATATACACCATGGAATATTATGCAGCCATCAAAAACGATGAGTTCGTGCCCTTCGTAGGGACGTGGTTGAACCTGGAAACCAACATTCTCAGCAAACTGACACAAGAACACAAAATCAAACACCACATGTTCTCACTCATAGGCGGGTGTTGAACAATGAGAACACATGGACACAGGGAGGGGAGCACTACACACTGGGGTATGTTGGGGGGAAATAGGGGAGGGACAGTGGG
>PVKP010036015.1:0-22791 GCA_004027715.1 Plecturocebus donacophilus | reverse complement strand
TATCTCTTCCTCTTTCTCTTTCTTTCTTTTTTCTTTCTTTTGCTGTTTCTTTCTTTCTCCTTTTCTTTTTCTAAAATCTCTTTCTTTTTCTTTTTTCTTTCTTTTGCTGTTTCTTTCTTTCTCCTTTTCTCTCTTTTTCTAAAATCTCTTCCTCTTTCTCTCTTTCATTCTTTTTATTCTAAAAAAAAAACAAACTTGGATAATTAAGGGGGACAAAGATAAACTGCTTTTTTCTTTTTAACATTCACGATTTTTAATAAAGTATTAGATCTGCATTTTCTGTGTTTTCTGAAGACTAGGTTTTGGAGATTCTCAGCACACAAATGAATTCTGTGATTTGTTGTTTATGAAATGAATACCAGGTTGGAGATTTGAAACCACCTTTGCAGAGATTATAACAGAAAGCATGACCGTCAAAGAGATCTGATGTAAGCCATTCTATCTTGCCTTTAACCTCCAAACTGCTTTTGTTCATTCCTAGGCATAGGTGGAACTAATTTTGGGAAGAATTTAGTTTATACTGTCTCTCTAAAACAAAGATGATAATAGCCCCTCTCCAAAACAAAACCCTTCTTGCTTGGGGAACAGACTGCCTTTGTAAAACTAAGAAGTGAGAGCCAAAAGATAAGAAATTATGACTTAGGAGTCATGTAGCCAGAGGCCACAAGGTTCCTAATCTCCCCAATTGCTCCTATGGATAACATTACTACTGTAAAAGCTAAGATTGGTATTTGAGATATTTTTTCAGATCCTGCAATCTGATGGATTTGCTGGTGCTGCCCAGACCAGTAAGCGCTCACCTGGTCTTGTGGCCCCTCCACGCACCCACCCAGGAACTGACTAAGTGTAAGAGGACAGCTTATACTTCCTATGATTTTATCCCCTACTCAACCAATCAGCATTTCTGATTCCATACCCCTCTGCTCAGCAAACAATTTTTAAATAACCCTAGCCTCTGAAATTTCAGGGAGACTGATTAAAGTAATAATAAAACTTTTGTCTCCCATTTAGCTGCCTCTATATGTATTAAACTCTTTCTCTACTGCAGTTCCCCTGTCTTGATAAGTCAGCTCTATCTAGGCAACGGGCAAGAAGAACCTGTTGGACAGTTGCAGATTGATCATGCATGTTAGTAAAGTTTCTAAAAAGGGCTATAGGAAAGAAACCTAATTAGTTTTATTTAGACCAGTGTTTGCCAAAATAAACAGTGATAACTCCCCTTTCCCCCACATAATACCTGGGAACCTTTCTTGTATAAAACTAGTGTGAGAATCAGATTTTGTGGGATAAGATAATTTTTTTAAAAACATTTATGCTTTAAAATGAAAATAATGGTGAGAAGAGAAATTACAGGTATCTGTGCAATGAAATAAATGTCTCTTGTGATATGTATATATATGCATAAAGGCAATGTAAGCAATGTAAAGGCAGACAAATGTGTTCACTGTGCTCTAGGCAGTCTTTGAGTGATGCAGCATGAAATAAGCTATAAGAGCAATAATGTATGTCACCAAAAGAAGAGGAAGTGAAAAGAAAGATGATGAGGTTGAGGAATAGACATTTGACTCATTTTGGAGGAAGACTGTAGATTTATGCTTGTTTGGAACTGCAAGAAGGGCATTTCAGGCCAAGAAAACTAAGGAAGTTCGGTGGGTGGATTTGAGAGAAGGAAAAGCCACAAAAAGAATAAAATGCCTAGGAATACAGCTAACCTGGGAGGTGAAAGATATCTACAATGAGAATTGCAATACAACACTCGAGGAAATCAGAGATGACACAAACAAATGGAAAAACATTCCATGCTCAGGCATAGGAAGAATCAATATTGTTAAAATGGCCATACTGCACAAAGCAATACAGATTCAGTGCTATTCCTTCAAACTACCAATGATATTTTTCACAGAATTAAAAAAAGATATTCCTTTTTTTTTTTTTTTTTTTTCCTGAGATGAAATTTTGCTCTTGGCATCCAGGCTGGCATGCAACAATGGTGCAATCTTGGCTTACTGCAACCGTTGCTTCCTGGTTTCACGTGATTCTCCTGCCTCAACCTCCCAAGTAGCTGGGATTACAGGCACCTGCCACCATGCCTGGATAATTTTTGTATTTTTAGTGGAGATGAGGTTTCATCATGTTGGCCAGGCTGGTCTTGAACTCCTGAACTCAGGTGATCCACCTGCCTTGGCCTCCCAAAATGCTGGGATTACAGGCATGAGACACTGCACCTGGCCTAGAAAAAGATATTCTGAAATTCATATGGAACCAAGATTGAGCACAGATAGCTGAAGTAATGCTAAGCAAACATAACAAAGCTGGAGGCATCACACTGCCTCACTTCAAATTATACTACAAGGCTACAGTAGCCAAAACAGCCTGCCGTTGGTACAAAAACAGACACAGAGACTAAAGGGAACAGGTTAGAGAGCTCAGAAATAAAGCTGCACACCTACAACCATCTGATCTTTGATGGAGTCAGCAAAAAGCAGTGGGGAAAGGCCTTCCTGCTCAACAAATGGTGCTGGGATAACTGGCTAGCTGTATGCAGAAGATTGAGACGGAGCCCTCCTTTTCACTGTATTCAAAGATCAACATGTGAGTTAAAGACTGAAGTGTAAGATCTACAACTATAAAAACACTAGAAGAAAACTAAGGAAATACTATTCTGGATATAGCCCCTGGCAGAGATACCATATGAAGACGCCCAAAGCAATTTCAACAAAGCCAAAAATTGACGAATGTGACCTAATTAATGAGCTTCTGCACAGCAAAAGAAAATAGAATAAGCAACCTACAGAATGGGAGGAAATATTTGCAAACTATCCATCTGACAAAATTCTAATATCCAGAATTTGTAAGGAAGTTAAATTAACAAGCAAAAAACAACCCCATTAAAAAATAGGGAAAGGACATGAACAGACACTTCTCAAAAGAGGGCATACACACGTTCAATAAGCATACTAAAAAATGTTCAGCATTGCTAATCATTAGAGAAATGCAAATCTAAACCACAGTGAGATACCATCTCACCCCAGTCACAATGGATATTATTAAAAAGTAAAAAAAAAAAACAAAACCAAAAAACTTGCAGATGCTGGCAAGGCTGCAGAGAAAATGGAATGCTTACATACTGCTGGTGGCAATGTAAATTAGTTCAGCCACTCTAGAAAGCAGTTTGGAGATTTCTCAAATAACTTAGAACTACCATTTGATCCAGCAATCCTGTTACTAGGTTTATGCTCAAATTATTATAAGTTGTTCTACCATAAGGACCCATGCACGCATATGTTCATGGCAGCTATTTACATGAATATTGGGAATATTAAAGTTTACAGTAGCAAAGACATGGATTCAACCTAGATAACCATCAATGATGGACTGGATTAAGAAAATGTACACAAGTAGAATATAATACTACACAGCTGTAAAAAAATGAAATAATGTACTTTGCAGCAACATGGATGGAGCTGGAGGCTGTTATCCTAAGCAAAGTGACAAAGGAATAGAAACCCAAAAACTGCATGTTCTTACTTATAAGTGGGAGCTAAATATTGAGTATATATTTATATATAAGTAGGAAGTAGTAGACATTGGGGCCTAGTTGAAGGTGGAGAATGGGTGGAGGGTGAGGATTGAAAAACTAGTCAGCAGGTACTATGCTTATTACCTGGGTGACGAAATAATCTGTACACTAAACCCCCATGACATGCAGTTTTCCCATGTAACAAACAACACATGTATTCCTGAACCTAAAATAGAAGTTGGCAAGATAATAACATTCATCAAGTTAAAAAAAAATCAGTAATGGGATTAAACTTGAGGACCTGATGTGGTTTCTTAAAAACCACAAGTTCCCATTTACGTATGGGAAATTTTTCCTCTAGCTTTATTGTCCCAGTAGAACTGACTCAGTTTTATAGGCTCATTATTCATCTAATTAAACTGTCCTTTTGCAGTTTTAAATAAGTGCAAACTTTCTCTCAAACTTACAGGAATCCTCCTCTGGTCCAATTCATACCAGTGCCAAGTCATTTTAGTGTGTATTTAATGCCATCATTTATTAAATTTTTTCTTAGTATCTCTCCTATATCTCAGCAAATGATAAGCTTTACCACTTCTTAGTCGTTGGCATAACTGTATGTTCTATTTTGGAGTATTTTGAGATTTTATTTCAAGATTTAGAACTCCTTTTAGCATTTCTTGTAGTACTGATTTGGTTGTGGCAAATTCTCTCAGCATTTGTTTATCTGATAAAGACTTTATCTAAAGGTAGGATGCCAATCCCTCTGACTTGTAAGGTTTCTGCTGAGAAATCTGCTGTTAATCTGATAGGTTTTTCTTTATAAGTTACCTGATGCTTTGTCTCACAGCTCTTAAGATTCTTCCTTCATCTTGACTTTGGATAACCTGATGACTACATGCCTTGGGGATCTTTTTGTGATGAGTTTCCTAGGAGTTCTTTGAGTTTCTTGTATTTGGGTGTTTGGCTCTCTGACAAGGCCAGGGAAGTTTTCCTCAGTTATTCCCTTAAATAAAATTTCCAAACTTTTAGATTTCTCTTCTTCCTCAGGAACACCAGTTATTCTTAGGTTTGGCTGTTTATCATAATCCCATATTTCTTGGAGACTTTGTTCATTTTTTAATCCTTTTTTTCTTAGTTTTTGTTTAGGTTAAATTGAAAGTCTTGTTTTTGAGCTCTGAAGTTCTTTTTTGTACTTGGTCTTGTCTATTGTTGAAACTTTCCACTGTATTTTGGATTTCCCCAAGTAGGTCTTTTATTTCCAGAAGTTGTGATTGTTTTTTCTTTATGATAGCTACTTATATGGCAATTTTTTCATCTATATCCAGTATTGTTTCTTAACTTCTTTAGGTTGGTTTTCACCTTTCTCTTGTACCTTCTTAAGTAGCTTAATAATTAACCTTCTGAATTTTTTTTTTTTCTGGTAATTCAGAGATTTCTTCTTGGTTTGGATCCATTGCTGGAGAGTGAATGTGATCTTCTGGAGGTGTTATAGAACCCTGTTTTGTCATATTACCAGGATTACTTTTCTGGATCCATCTCATTTGGGTAGCCTGTTTCTTCAAATTGTTCTTGAATTTTTGATGGGACTTTTTTTTTTTTTTAAAGAGTTTCATTTTTTTCCCTTAAGGATTGGACTTTAATGTTTGTTTTAGCCTAATTTGATTCTTGGTGCTTGTGAGGATGAAGATGGTCTATGAGTTCCCTAGTTATAGTCTTTGTGTGCTAGCTTTCCCTGATACTGATTGTAGTTGTTATGTTCTTGGTGTGTGGGCAGGCTTACTGTCTCCTATGAAGTTGGAATGGCAGGGATCTCTTGGAGCTTATATTGTTCTCTCATGGTGTTTGTTTTATTCATTTATTTATTTTTTTCTCAGTTTTTGATTTGCTGAGTTGATTCGGGCTTCAGGCCAATAGGGGAGATATCCCTGGGTAAGCACTGGTTATAGCTAAGGCAGGTAGATAGATGTAATATTCAACAGTGGGCTGAGGTCCCAGCCTTGATGAAGGTGGCTGGGGAGGCTCTCAGTTAGATGTGCTGACGTTTTATTGAGATGAAGAGTGGGAGCTACCTGAACTTGCCTGCCAGGCCAGCAGGAAAGCTATTCACCTTACAGCCTCACTTCTGTCACAGTGTTTTGACTATTCAGATGAGACAGACACCTCTTTTTATGTATCGGAATGTTGATGTTCCAAGTAGGGAGGAATTGTGACTCTGCCTATCATGCAGGGTTGAATCTGGGTGGTGATCCTCCTCTGGGGCTGAGTTTACTCTGGATTGTTCCAGGAAGGCTGTCTATAGGTGCCTTAATGCTGCATTCCTGCAGGGAAGTCCCAGCTGTGTCTGCAGTAGAGTGCCAGGGGAGAACAAGAACCCCTTCTTCAAGGCCCTTGATCGTCACAGAGACTGCCTTCCTATTGAGATAGAGGTGCAGAGTTTCCCTTCTGCACCCAGCACTGTAGTTGGGACTCTGCTGTAAGAAACTTCCCACCAGCAGAAAGATCTGGAACTCAAGGGCTACTTTGCAGATTCTTTTGTCCTATGGGGTAATTCCTTGATATGGTGCTCTCCCCCTTCCCCTCGGAATGGGGCTCTTGAGAGCTGGACTGCAATGATTGTTATTGCTCTTCTGGGTCTAGCCACTCAGTGGGGCTATCAGAATCTGAACTTGTGCTGGGGAATGTCTGCAGAGTCCAATGATGTGACCAGTCTTCAGGTCTCCCAGCAGTGGTTACCAGCACCTGCTTTGATGGAGGTAGCAGAGAAGTGATGTAGGCCCTGAGATTGGCTGTAGATAGGCTTTGTGTGCTGGCTTTCTTGAATGTTGGTTATGCTAGCTGTGGAGTTGTTGCCATGTGGACAGACTCAGGACCTCTGGTTAGGCAGGCGGTTGCAGGCAGTGACGTTAGCTGTTGTTTTCTCCTTTCTGGGAGCAGTGTTATTCTTCCAAGAGCTGTTATAATGGCCTGAATTAGTTGGCCTCCAGCCAGGAGGTGGCACTTGCAAGAGAACACCAACTGCAGTAGTCGTGTTGGGATTTGAGCTTGCCCTACATTGGCCAGGGGAAGTATTCTGGCTTCTCAGGTGATAAGTGTGGCCATGAAGCTCCCAAGAGTTTATGTCTTTTGTGTTAAGCCACCAGGGTGGGTAGAGAAATGCTGTCAGGTGAGGGCATGGTTAGGTGGGTCTGAGCTCAGACTGTCCTTGGGTGGGGCTTGTCATAGCCACTGTGGGGGATGGGAAGGTGGTTCTCAGACCAGTGGGGTCATGTTCCAGAAGGGAGTATGGTTGCCTCTGCTGAGCAGGACAGCTCGCCAGGGGAGTTGAGATTAACTGGTAGTCAAAGGCCACCCAGCTCCCAGGCAGTTGGCAAGGCCAGTCTCACTCCTGCAGTGCCCTGCTAACAGCCTTGTGTTTAGATCCAGGTGGCTTGTGCACAGAACTCAGACCTGCCCTAGATTATAATCTTCCCTGCTGAGAAAGGAAGCATTATTTTTGAGCCATGCTTCTCCTCATGTACTTGTAATGTCGGGCACCCTATACCCACGTTCACATCTGCTGCAGTTTCCCTTCTCTCCCAGATTCTGTTCAAGGGGGTTTATGCCTACCTGAAGTTATAAAATTCAGCTGGGAGCCTCTTTCACCCTGTGACCCTTCCCCACATGTCCCTGTGAGATATAGTCAGGTATGGCTTCCTTGGGCTCGAGCTGAAGACTGGGAGTGCCTACAAGGCTGTTCCCACTGCTGCTTCTACTTTTATTATTGTGCCACTCTCTTAAGTCCATTCCAGCTCTAGGTAAGGTTAAACCATTCTCATTTGATCTGAATTTTCAGATTCCCCAGTGCGGATGTACGTTTGGAGGTAGGTTCTCTCGCTGTCTCTTTTTTTAAGAGTCTGGCTCTGTCACCCAGGCTGGAGTGTAGTCGCCCAGACTGGAGTGTAGTGATGTGATCTTGACTCACTGCAACCTCTGCCTCCTGGGCTCAAGTGATTCTCCTCTTTTAACCTCCCAAGTAGCTAGCATTACAGTGCCTGCCACCACACCCAGCTGATTTTTGTATTTTTAGTAGAGACAGGGTTTTGCCATGTTGGCCAGGCTGGTTTCGAACTCCTGACCTCAGGTGATCCGCCCACTTCAGCCTCCCAAAGTGTTGAGATTACAGGTGTGAGCCACTGTGTCTAGCCGGTTCTCTCTCTCTCTCACACTTTGGGAACTCAGTGTTTCGCCTATCTCATGGAGTTTGCAGTGGTGTGCCACATCTTTCAAACGATCTGTGAATTCTTTCAGTTTTCCTGATAACATTCCTACATTGGTTCTTGGACCAAAAGTTCACAGTCTGAATTGCTATACACTGTTCTGTTTGTCCAAATGGTAGAGGCATACTAGTTCTGTCTCCTACCCACCATCTTGGAATAAAGAAAGCCTCAGTAAATTTAAAAGGATTTAAATCATAAAAAGTATATTCTCTAACTCCTTTGGGATGCAATTAGAATTCAGTAAGGAAATTTAGAAAATGTATAGCTTTCATGTGAAAATTAAACTACAACTCCTAAATAATAAAAAGTCATAGACAGAAATTAGGCAAATTGGAAAATAGTTTGTGATAAATGAAAATAAAAACATAAAAAATTTTTAGATGTAGTATAGCAGTGCATACAGAGAAAGCCTATGTTAAAAAGTAAGATTTCAGTTAGTAACCTAACCTTCTACCTGAAGAAACTAGAAAAATAGGAGCAAACCAAACTCAGAGTGAGCAGAAAGAAGAAAACAATAAGAATGAGAGAGGAAACACATAAAGAATAGAAAAATAGAGATGAATCTGTAAAACCAAAAGTTGGTTGTTTGAAAACATCTATGAAATTGGGAAAAGTTTAGCTAGACTGACTAAGAAAAGACAAAAACCCTCCAATTGTTAAAATGAAGAATGAAAGAAAAGGCTTATCTATAAATCTTACTGGTAATATAAAGAATGTTGATGTTCCAAGTAGGGAGGAATTGTGACTCTGAGTATATAATCCCAGCCAAATCTCATATTGAATTGTAATCCCCAGTATTGGACGTGAGTTCTGGTGGGAGGTGATTGGATCATGGGAGTGGATTTCTTGTGAATGATACAGCACCGTCCTCATGGTAATGAGTGAGCTGTCAGCAGATGCCGTTGTTTAAAGTGTGTAGCACCTCTCCCCACTCCTTGCTCCTGCTCCTACCATGTGAGATGCTGGCTATACCCTCTGCCTTCTGCCATGATTGAAAGCTCCCTGAGGTTCCATCAGAAGCCAAGCAGGTGCCAGCACCATGCTTCCTGTACAGCCTGCAGAACTGTGAGCCAATTAAATCTCTTTTCTTTGTTAATTACCTAATCTCAAGTATTTCTTTATAGCAAAGCAAGTACAGCCTAATAATGTATGTGGGAATATTATAAACAATGGTGTGCCAACAAAGTAGAGGACCTCAATGAAATGGACAAATTCCTAGAAAGGTTATATTCCTATAAAACTGATACAAGAAGTAGGAAATAAAACTAGACCTATAACTTGGAAAGATAGAATAAGTAACTAGAAAATTCTTACAAATAAAAACACAAGCCAAGATGACTACATGGTCAGTTCTACCAGACATGTAAAGAAGAGCTACTACAGTTCCTTCACAAGCTCTTCTAAAAAATAGAAGAGGAGGAACACTTTCCAAGAAGGCCAATATTATCCTAATACCAATGCCAGACAATCGCAAGAAAAGGAAACAACAAATGTCTCTTATGAATATAGGTGCAAAAATCCTTAACAGAATACTAGCAAACTGAATCTAGCAACATTTAAAAAGGAATATACACCATGAACATGTGGCATTTATCTCAGGAATGCAAGGCTGGTTTAATATTGGAAAACCAATCATTGTATTTGCATTTTATTAATAAAGACAGAAATCTATGGTCATCTCAATAGATGCAGAAAAAGCACTTGACAGAATCCATCACGCTTTTACTGAACAAATGAAAAATAGGAACCCACAGCTAACATCTCAACAAACTAAAAATATTTGAAGAATTCATAGCTAAATTATACTTCATTGTAAAAAATTGGATGCTTGCCCCCAAGATAAAGAACAAGACAAGACTGCCCACCCCTGCCATTTCTATTCAATATTGTACCGTTGTTTCTATCCAGGGCAATAGACAAGAAAAAGGAATAAATGGCATCCAGATTGGAAAGGAAGAGATAAAACTGTTGCTATTTGCAGGTGACATGATCTTGTATCTAGAAAATCTTAAGGAATACATAAAAAACTTTTGGAACTAATACGTTCAGCATGGTTGCAGTTTACAAAATCAGTATACAAAAATAAATTTCATTTCTATAGAAATGCAACAATATGAAAGTGAACTAGAACTATGAAAATGACATTTAAAAATTTGATTTAAAATAGCATAAAAAATGCATATGTACAAATTTGGCAAAAGAAGTATAAGACTTGTGCATTATAACTACAAAACATTGTTGAAATAAAGAAAACCTAAATAAATTGAAAGAAATGTTAGTGGTTTGGAAGATATTAAGGTGGCAATATTCTTCAGTTATCTAGAGATGCAATGCAGTCTCTATAAAAATCTCTGCTTTTGTTTTTACAGAAATTGGCAAGGTTATCCTAAAATTCATGTGGAAATTGAATGTGTAACTGAGTAGCTTAGATTAAAAATGCATTTTGAAACATTTTTCCCTTTCCTTTCTAATCTCAGAATATAACCTTGTACTTTAAATGTAACCTTGTACTTTAAAACTCTTAATTTCTCTCCCTTTTCCACCAGGCACTCTGCATAATGCTCACTTATCTAATTATATGCTCACTTAGAAATTTCAGAGGCTAATTTTGAAACAAAGCAGGCATAGAGAGATAGCCGTGGAATCCTCCCACTTAGAGGGAGTTATGAATAATTAGTCCACCACCACTGAGCGAAGTCAAGATGATGCAAACCGGATCTTCAGACAGGCAATTACTTAAAATAACCAAGATATGCAAACCTGTACCCTCCTGCACTACTCTGCATATTTTCCACACCAAGTTTTCCTTTGGAACCCCTTCTACTCAGCCCAAAAGGCCGTTATGGTTCCTTTGAGGCTTGAGCTTGGCCATTCTCCCATCCGCTAGCATGATCAATCAGAGTTGCTTTCCTTTTACCACACCTCGCTTCTGCTGCTTTGACTTCTGAGCAGCGAGCAGCCAGACTTGAGTTGGTTACAAATGGACCTAGGATAGCCAGAATGATACTGAAAAAGGGTAACTAAGTAGAAGGAATAACACTTTGAATTTCAATTTCAAAACTTACTACAAAGCAAAGATAATTGAGACAATGTGGCACTGGTTTAAGGATAGACATATAGATCCATGGAATAGGATTGAGAGTCTCTGTTTTCTATTAACATATATGAACCCTCTATTAACATATATAAACCCTTATATATCTGGTTAGTTGGTTTTTGACAAGGGGACCAGTACAATTCAATAAGGTAAAAAAAGTCTTTTCAACAAATAGTGTTGGGACAACTGGATGTCAACACGTAAAAGAATGAAGTTGAAATTCCATCTCACACCATATGCAAAAATTAATTCAAAATGATTAGTAAACATAAATATAAAGCTAATACTATAAAACTTTTAGAAGAATATATAGAGTCATAAATCTTTGTGACCTTGGGCTAGACCAAGTTCTCTTAGATATGATGACCAAGGAACACGTGAGAAAAATCTAGACAGAAAGTAACGTAGTGATTGGGGATGGGAGAGAGTAGAGGGAATGACTGCTAATGGGCATAGGATTTTTTTTTTTTTGGTGAGATAGGAATGTTTTCTAGTTATATGGTGGTAATCATTTCACAACTCTGAATAGACTAAAAGTCACTGAACTGTTGTTTAAAGGACAAATTTTATGGCAAATGACATAGATTGCAAAAAGCTGTTATATAAGAAAAATATTATATGTATGTGTTATTTCAGTAAATATTTGAGTGACTCCTGATTACAGGCATCTGTATTGCTTCCTTATTTTCTATTAATCCCACTATGTGTCACTCACCTGGAACCTTCTGGTTTGTGATTTTCAAGCCTAATTCTACAGAAGAGTCACCTGATTATCTTATTAAAAATGCAGTTCCCTATTGTCTATACCCAGAGATTCTGCCTCAGTACATCAGAGATAGGACTTGAGAATCTATAATAACAAGTACCTTAAGTATCTCTGATGTAGCTAACCCATTTATACCAGAAGTTGCAAATATTTTTTTTGTGAAAAGTCAGACCTTGGCAATGACCTTGAGCAGAAGAATATGAATAACTCCCACAAGCTTAGCGTTCCAATAATGGAACACTAGGCATAAATGAGCTAATATGGGAGAACCACATTTAGAAATATAGTGCTCTGAGACAATGTGCTCTCAGTTTTACCAGCCATGTTATTTCCTAATTATTTTCTTAAAGGGAGCTTTGCTCTCTGACATTGACTAATTAAAACAAAAAAGTTTTTTGGAGTGTTTGTCATTTGTGGAGGGATAGTATATTTCCTAGCTTTGAATGGTATCACAAAGGTTAAGATTGACAGATTAGAGTATATAAAAATCAACACAGTGAAAATAACTAAAGTATGGCAGATGACCAGAAAAACTTGCATGAGTTTAGGAGACAAGGGTTAGTAGTTAAAGCACATAAAGTGATTACTCAAATTTACAAGGAAATTATTAAGATTCCAGTAGATAAATGCAAAAATAAACATGTATTATTTTTAAATTCAAAGATGTGTAAATTAACTTTTGGATTGTATTTCATGCTTAATAAAGCAGTAAAATCTAAAAATGTCTAGGTCCTATAATACTGGTTAAAATTGGTGTATGTTTCCATTTGTGATAACTGTGAACTTGCTAGAAATTAGCTTGGTCATATGTCTCAAAAGATACAACATTGGCTGGGCGCGGTGGCTCACGCCTGTAATCCCAGCACTTTGGGAGGCCAAGGTGGGCGGATCACAAGGTCGAGAGATCGAGACCATCCTGGCCAATTTGGTGAAACCCCGTCTCTACTAAAAATACAAAAACTAGCTGCATGTAGTCCCAGCTACTCAGGAGGCTGAGGCAGGAGAATTGCTTGAACCCGGGAGGTGGAGGTTGCAGTGAGCCAAGATCGCGCCACTGCACTCCAGCCTGGTGCCTGGTGACGAAGCAAGACTCTGAAGAAAAAAAAAAAAGGTAAAACATTGGTGATCTTCTTTGATCCCAGTGGCATCAGTCTTAAAAATTTGTTTTAGGAACATGATTTAATAAAAACAAAAATATACATGTGTAAATGTCCAGTTGGAAATTGAATAAATGTGGAATGAGTGGATTTTTTCATAAAGTATTGTACAGCAATATAATACACTATTACATAGCATGAAGTATGAAGACTTATGCTGATACATAAAGGAAACAATATCTAAAAGGTATTTCTGGTTAAAAAAATGGGTGCAAGATTCGTAATTTAAATCCTTTCAACATTTTATTATGATTCTTTCCTATTATACTGAAAAGTTAAAAGAATATGATGAATATCCATATACCCATTAGTTATAGTCTACCATTAACATGGTGTTATATTTTATTATAACAATCTGCCTTAATGTTTTTCTGTTTTTTTCATTAAAGGTTTAACTTTCCCCCGGCTATCAAGAAATAATATGTTGCTATCTTGAGAAAGTTTTGATTATCAGGGGTAACTTTTAAACTTCTGTTGAGGTTCAGAATAGTTTCTTGTAAGTTTGTGTATGGCCACCAGGTGTAGCTCTGGACCCACAGCATTCAGAGATAAGCATCTGCAGGGAGAGTTTTAGGAAACACAAGTTCTAAATAAAATCTAACTTGATTTGTTTATTTGGGTGAGGGAGAATACAATAATTTTAACCTTCATTAAGATCTGAAGTAATTAAATAAACCTTGATGTAGAATAAAATCCTGCTTCCTTGAAGGATTTCAAGGATTTGATTTAGGTTATATGTTTTCTTTATTGTTCAAAAAGCTTGCACCGTGTTTTCTCTTACCTGGAGTGTGACTTTCATACTCCACAGCCTCAAGGTAAAACGTTTTGACTTATGGAGCAAACGTGTTATGTCATCAGCTGTTTTAAATGTTCATTTTAGAAATATTTAAGTTAGTCATGGACATGCAAATATTCAAACTTTTTTATGTATAAGAAAAACTCATCACAACTTGAATTTTTCTTTAGTGTAATTATTTGATTACTGTCTGTATCTTTTTAAACATAAATTCCAAAAGGTTTCAAACTGTAGCACAATGCCAGGCATTCAGTAAATATTTGTTGAATGAATAAATGGAAGGAATGATTTGAAATCAACTGAAGGCTATTTTGTAAAAATTGGTAAATCTAATTCTTAAGAATATTCTTGTTTCATTTTTAAATTTTCTTTTAATAGGATCAATTTTAAATAATTTTTACAGTTTTAAAATAGCTCCTAGAAGAAAGTATTTTTCTGGTTTTAGTTGTGAAAAATAGCTATTTTTGAAGGAGAGTAGAGCCTTAAACTACTTAAAATAGATTTTAATAATCAATTTTAACCGAAAAGACTTTTTCTTTTTCTTCCCCTTTAAGAAATCCTGGGTTTCTTTCTATGTAGGGTGTCATCAACTGCCAATTTGTTTCTACCTACCAGAAAATAAAATCATAGAGGCAAAAATCCAGTAATATGGTCAAGTAAATTAACTACTGGAATAACTAGGAGAGTTTTCTCCAATTTATAGTATTTTTTTAAAAAGAAGACATTTAGTAAGCTATATTTGAAACACTAGGTTTTTTTTTTTTCATAAAATGAAGCTATTTAGAGTAAAAGGTCTTGGGAGAATTTTAGTGTAAGTAAAGGAGGTGTCTCAAAGAATTTAGTGTTATGCTTTTGAATATCTGATAGGATGGTGGAAAGTTTCATCAAAGAAGAAGACAAACAGATATTAGAGCTGTTGTTTTTAGAAGGACTTCTATTTTACAGGAAAGGAAAGATTCCAGAGAAACAAGATCACAAATTTACCTAGCTCAATAATTAAATTATTGACTATTTTTATAATTGTATTCTGCTTTTACATATCTTTCAAATGATGCTTATTTACGAGGAAGAATCATATATTTAAGGACTGGGACTTTAATGCTCTTTTTTCCCCTTCATTTCCTTTGAAAGGTAAGTAATGTCCATATTGCATATCTGCCTTGTGTACCTTCTCTTTCTTCCTCTCTTTCCTCCCTCCTCTTTCTCTTCTTTTTTCTCCTTGCCCCCTATTTTTCCATCACTAGTTAAATGTTAGTTTAAATTGCTGATATTCTGGAAACATAAAATATTTATTGAAAAAGGTAATATTAAGGTACCAAGCTATTACCATCATGTTTTCATAACTACCCCAAAATATTATGCAGATTGATGTTTTGACATTTATTTGCTTTTCCTTGAACGTCATGTTTCATTTTTATCTGATAACAGTTCCATTTATGGGGAACAACTGGTAACTGCAAATTACAATTGCTATGACAAACTGCAAGTATACTTTTGATCATGATTATTGTACTTGCCTGAGTCATGGCTTGCATCATCTTCTGCCATCTGATCTATGATTCACAAAATTTTATTTCATTACATCCTTTTTAACCCTCCACATAAGCATCAGGCATAGCAGATAAATACCTGATGAAAATTTGTTTCAGAGAGAAATCTAGATAATTTTTTTGGATTGCTATAGATTTTTTTCAAGCATTTTTCATTTTCTTTAAAGCAAACAAAACTTTATTCCCTACTAAATGATCACTTTTCCCTCATTTCATAGTGTGTTTAAAGTCATGCTTACAGGTTATTGTAAAACTGATTACTAATTAATGTGCTTGACAAAATTGTTTCATTGTACTTTTGCACATTGGAAAGGGATGTGGTTTGTTGTAATATGAAAGGAGCACATTTAGAGTGAAAATCTGAGCCCGAGTAGCCATACGTAACATTGATGTAATTAAGTAAACTCTCAGACCCTGATACAACAGTTGATTTAAAAGCACACTTTGGCTGTCAGTTGAATCTATTGCTTTCAATTCTCACCTTCTTTAAAAATGTATAGAGTCTGGAAATGTTATTTTGTTTCATAATTAAAGCCTGTGTAGAATCAATTAGCACAGTGCATAAGGTGGGCTGGATACCAGGGATTTCACCTACAATATCTAATCTTCACAATAACTCTTTAAAGTGTAACTGTTATTCCTTTTTTTAGGAGGAAGGAAAGTGAGGCACAATAGACTAGGTTCTTGGCAAGAATCACATTGATCATAATTGAAATTATGTGTAGGACACTGGATAGATGCTGAAGGCACCTTAGTGCCTAAGAGGTGTAAGTTGTTGTCCTAGAGAGTCTTCAGTATGGTTGTTGAGGCAAGACATCTGTGAAAAAAAAATGAGACAAGAAGCACTTTCTAAGTGCCACTAATCCTAAAATGGTATCTTCCAGCAAAAGTGAATCAATCATAGGGTCAGCAAACCTATCAAAGGCCCTATATCTTAGTAGAGGAGTATAAAATGAAATGCAGCTCTACTATTTTCGTAAATCTATTCACTGCCCTTACATTTTTGAGAGAGTTAAAATGTAGAGTATTCTCCCTTATTATTTTGTTGAAGTGGTGTGGAAGGATAGCTTATGTACAGGAAATATTCTTACCCTAGATACCAAGCCATATATTACTTAACTAATTTGGTAAATTAGAAGTTTGCTATTTTTAAGTTTACAGATAATTTTCTTGAATGACTGGTAGCTTAACTATATACACGTGAAGGAATATATTTTTACCTCTGCATGTTTTTTTTTCTTTTTAATCAAAATGTTCTACTGTAGGAATATAGTCTCTTTAATAGAAACAGTTTGTAATTGAAGCTAATTTTTCAGGCTAAAGCCACTGCTAAGGGACCATCTCTGTAGAGCTAGTAACTTCAATATAGAATATGAAATTGCCAGTTCTAGCTTGAGTAAGATATTAATGTGAGCTAACTACACCAATTTGAGGGAAAAGAGACATAGTAGATATGCTCTATGGTTTTTGCTTTCACTCTTTATTATTATCAGAGCTTGGGAGAAAGGGAGGCACTCTAATTGACAGAGGCACTAGAACATGTGGTAGGATTCAAAAGAAGGGTCGCCCTTGGTGGTCCCAAACTTTGTATTTGTTATGCACTTTTGCAGAGTTGAACTTTTGGCAGATCATTTGAGGGACTTAGAATATTGATATGATTTTTTTCTTAAAGTTTTGGGAAATAGAATATACGTTATAGTTATTGTACATTTCATGATTATGGTTTAAGGCCGTTAACCATTTTGTCTGCATTTTCCTGCATACTGAGAGGCATTCAGTTATCACATTTTCTAGTAAATCATGAACTTTTTTGATCACTGACCAGATGCTGCATCATGTCTCTTATAGCTAACTTGGAGCAAGTTGTATCTTCTCTGAATTAATCTTGTGCATAACCTATAAGTCTAATATACCTTGTTGTAGCAGTATGTATCCTTATATCCTTACTTGTAGCAAAAATAAATTTTGCATGTGTGATGGCTCCTCTGTGAAGGGTTGGTAGTACACTAATGAGCTGTACCACCAATTAAGATAATCTTACACAGCAAGGAATGAAGAGAGCAATGGGTGCTGAGAAAAAAAAGGTGTCTCTTTAGACAGCTGGCCTCTAGTAATAAAGAAGCTGGGGCCTTTGAAGACTATAGCACCCTGGAAGTTGAAAATCAATTTCTGGGTAGAACTTTTGACAATGTAAGGATTCTGACTGAGTTGACAAAGGAATATTTGATTATTTCTGTATTGCTTTTAAAAATAAGCAAATGATATTGTTATTCCTTAGACCTTTTTGTTTCTTAAAGTTATGTATTTTTAATGCTTTTTTAATTACTAAAAGTATACATATATATTGAAAACTTAGTGGGAATAAGAAGAAATAAAATACCACATTTTAATCACCTAAAAATTATTTTTTCACATTTTAGTGTTTTCTTTCTTTTTTAAAAATACCTTGTTGTTATGATATTGTATATATAATTTTTTTACAGTATAGGTTACGCCTATACTGTAGCTATTTTTTCATATTATAAAGTCTGCCTAAGCCTTTTAAAAATGAGTTTAAAGGTATTCTTTTAAGTAAATATGCCATAGGTCACTTAATTTCATCAATATTGTTTAGCCACTCTGGAAGCTAGGAGGCAGTAGCAGGGTTAGGTTAGTTGGGTAACCTGGATGTAGGAGAGGGTGGAACAGGAGTCTGGATTCCAAACTTAAGTTAATAAAGTTCCCCAAATTAACAGAATTTAGAAACAACCTGAAGATTAAAGTTTAAGACAAGATTTTTTTTCTTTTCTTTTTTTTTTGATTTTTAATTTAATTTAATTTTACTTTAAGTTCTGGGATACATGTGCTGAACTTAAAGTAAAATATGTTTTTGCAAAGATATACATGTGCTGTGATGGCTTGCTGTACCTATCAACCCGTCATCTAGGTTTTAAGCTCTGCATGCATTAGATATTTGTCCTAATGCTATCCCTCCCCTTTCCCCCTACCACCCAACAGGCCCTGGTGTGTGATGTTCCCCTCCCTGTGTCCATGTATTCTTATTGTTCAGCTACCACTTACGAGTGAGAACATGTAGTGTTTCGTTTTCTGTTCCTGTGTCAGTTTGCTGAGAATGATGGTTTCCAGCTTCATCCATGTTCCTGCAAAAGACATGAACTCATTTCTTTTATGGCTGCATAGTATTCCATGGTGTATATGTGCCACATTTTCTTTTATCTAGTCTATCATTGATGGGTTCCAAGTCTTTGCTGTTGTAAATAGAGCTGCAGTAAACATACGTGTGCATGTGTCTTTATAGTAGAATGATTTATAATCCTCTGGGTATATACCCAGTAATGGAATTGCTGGGTCAAATGATATTTCTGGTTCTGGATCCTTGAGGAATCATCACACTGTCTTCCACAGTGGTTGAGAACTAATTTACACTTCCACTGACAGTGTAAAAGCATTCTTATTTCTCTACATCCTCTCCAGCATCTATTGTTTCCAGACTTTTTAATGATCACCATTCTAACTGACGTGAGATGGTATCTCATTGTGGTTTTGATGTGCATTTCTCTAATGACAGTGATGATGAGCTTTTTTTCATTTGTTTGTTGGCCACATAAATGTCTTCTCTTGAGAAGTGTCTGTTCATATCCTTTGCCCACTTATTGATGGGGTTGTTTTTTTCTTGTAAATTTGTTTAAGTTCCTTGTAGATTCTGGATATTAGCCCTTTGTCAGATGGGTAGATTGCAAAAATTTTCCCCCGTTTTGTAGGTTGCCTGTTCACTCTGATGATAGTTTATTTTGCTGAGAAGCAGCTCTTTCATTTAATTAGATCCCATTTGTCAGTTTTGGCTTTTGTTGCAATTGCTTTCGGTGTTTTAGTCATGAATTATTTGCCCATGCCTGTGTCTGAATAGTGTTGCCTAGGTTTTCTTCTACGGTTTTTATGGTTTTAGGTTTTATGTGTAAGCGTTTAATCCGTTTTGAGGTAATTTTTGTATAGGCTATAAGGAAGGGGTCCAGTTTCAGTTTTCTGCATATGGCTAGCCAGTTTTCCCAACATTTATTAAATAAGGAATCCTTTCCCCATTGCTTGTTTTTGTCAGGTTTGTCGAAGATCAAGTGGTTGTAGATGTGTTATTTCTGAGGCCTCTGTTCTGTTCCATTGGTCTGTGTATCTCTTTTAGTACCAATACCATAATGTTTTGGTTACTGTAGCCTTGTAGTAAAGTTTGAAGATACGATGCCTTCAGCTTTGTTCTTTTTGCTTAGAATTGTCTTGGTTATATGGGCTCTTTTTTGGTTCTATATGAAATTTAAAGTATTTTTTTTTCTAGTTCTGTGAAGAAGGTTAATGGTAGTTTGATGGGAATAGCACTGAATTTATAAATTACTTTGGGAGGTATGACCATTTTCATGATACTGATTCTTCCTAACCACGAGCATGGAATGTTTTTCTATCTGATTCTGTCCTCTCTTCTTTCTTTGAGCAGTGGTTTGTAGTTCTCCTTGAAGAGGTCCTTCACATCCTTTGTTAGTTGTATTCCTAGGTATTTTATTTTCTTTGTAGGAGTTGTGAATGGGTGTTTACTCATGATTTTGCTCTCTGCTTGTCTATTATTGGTGTATAGGAATGCTTTGGAATATATCTCAAAATAATAAGAGCTATTTATGACAGAACCATAGCCAGTATCATACTGAATGGGCAAAAGTTGGAAGAATTCTCTTTGAAAACTGGCACGAGACAGGATGCCGTCTCTCGCCACCACTCTTATTCAACATGGTATTGGAAGTTTTGGCCAGAGCAATCAGGCAAGAGAAAGAAATGAAGAGTATTCAAATAGGAAGAGAGCAAGTCAAATTGTCTTTGTTTGCAGACAACATGACTGTATTTTTAGAAAACCCCATCTCTCAACCCAAAAACTCCTTAGCTGATAAACACGTTTAGGACAAGACTAACAAAAACTGTAATGCTCCATGCTTCAGAGACATTGACAGGGATTTGGGGAAAACTCACAGTATTGAGAAATCAGTATACTTTCAAAGAACCCACAAGTCAAAGAAAAAACAAGAGAAATTAGGAAGTATTTTGAATTGAATGGAAATGAAAACATAACATCTGAATTTTCAGAAAAAAACTAAAGCAGTGCTCACAGCGAAATCTACAGCTTTAAATATCTAGCAGAACACATTGCCATGTATGTACCTATGCAACAATACTGCATGTTCTTCACATGTACCCCAGACGTAAAATGCAATAAAACATATATATTAAAAAATAAAATAAAGTTTTACTGAAAAAAAAAAAGTAGGAAGGTCTAAAATCAGTGATCTTGTTTTCCACTTTAAGAAACTAGGAAAAGAAGAGCATATTAACCCCAAAGGAAGTAGAAGGAAGGATGTACTAAGGAGTGGAAATCAATAAAATAAAAAAGAAATTACAATATAAAAATATGAGGGAAGCCCAAGACTGGTTCTTTGACAAGATCAATATAATTCATAAATTTTTAGGTAGGCTGATCAAGAGAAAAAGAGAAGTTAACAAGTTACCAATATTAGAAATGAAAATAGGAACATCACTACAATCCTATGAAAATTATAAGGTTTACAGGATATATGAACAACTTTATGCTAGTAAATCTAAACCTAACCATTGAATACATGAAAAAATTTCTTGATAAACACAAATTGTCAAAACTCCCTCAGGAAGAAATAGAAAACTGGAATCACTCTGTATCAGTTAAACTAATTGAGCTCATAATTCAAAGCATTTCAACAAACAAAACTCAACCCAAATGGCTTCGCAGAGGAATTCTATCAAACATCTAATGTGGATACAATGTCAGTCCCGCACAAATATCTTTCAGAAAATAGAAGACAAAGTAACTCTTCCCAACTCATTTGATGAGTTTGGACACAATTATCTTAGTGCCCAAACCAGAAGAAGACATTACAAGAAAATAAAACTATAGATCAAGGACTCATATTAGCATAGATTCAAATATCTTTAACAAAGATATTATCAAATCAATTCCAGCAGTACACAAAAAGGATAATATATCACGTTCTAATGGGGGTTATTACAGAAAATCTAGGTTGGCTCAATACTTGAAAATCTATCAATAAAATTTAGCATATTAACAGACTAAAAGGGGAGAGAACTATATGATCATCTCAATAGATGCAGAAAAAAAAGTCTTTGACCTAATTCAACATCCATTGATGATTACAATTCTCAGTATACTAGGAATAGAAAGGAACTTCTTTAATCAGGTTAAGAACATTTATGAAAAGCATCATTCCTCATGGTGAA
Organism: Plecturocebus donacophilus; assembly: GCA_004027715.1. Classification (NCBI taxonomy): domain Eukaryota; kingdom Metazoa; phylum Chordata; class Mammalia; order Primates; family Pitheciidae; genus Plecturocebus; species Plecturocebus donacophilus. The sequence goes on along the minus strand of PVKP010036015.1, from coordinate 1,346 downwards.
AGAATGAATACTTTGCCTCTAACATTGGGAATAAGACTACTCTCACCACTTCTTGTTTTGTTTTGTTTTGCTTTTTGAAATGGAATCTCACTCTGTTGCCCAGGCTGGAGTGCAGTGGTGCAATCTTGGCTCACTGCAACCTCCTTCTCCCTGGTTCAAGTGATTCTCATGCCTCAGCCTCCCAAGTAGCTGGGATTACAGGCGTGTGCCACCACACCCAATTAATTTTTGTATTTTCGGTAGAGATGGGGTTTCGACCATGTCGGCGAGGCTGGTCTGGAACTCCTGACTTCAAGAGATCTGCCTGCCTCAGCCTCCCAAGTGCTGGAATCACAAGCATGAGCTACCGCGCCTGGCCTACTCTCACCACTTCTATTTTTGTCTATCCTCTTTCTGAAATGTCTTTTAAAATATTTTGGAGGTTCTATCACTGGAGGTTCTAGCCAGTGAAATAAGAAAGAGATGTGGAAGGTATAAATACTGGAAATATAGTCTTTTATTAGAGACAACATAATTGTGTAGAAAATCTGATGGCATCTACAAAAAAAAGCTACTAGAATTAATAAGTGAGTTTATTAAGGTTACAGGATCCAAGGTCAGCACATAAAAATCAGTGGTATTTCTCTATACTATCAACAATAGGAAATTCAAACTAAGGAAACAGTGCTAATAATAGCATCCAAAAATGTACAATACTTACAATAAATTTAACAAAATATGTGTAGAACCTGTACTCTGAAAACTACGCAACATTGACTAGAGAATGTTTTTTAAAAGACCTAAAAACAGTCATGGATTTAAAAACTCAGTATTCTTGAGATGTTCATTGTCTTCAAATTGATTTTAATTGTATTAAAAAATGCAAGATATTTTTGCAGAAGATGACAATCTGAGTCAAAAATTTACATGGAAAAGTAAAGGATTGAGAATAGTCAAAATAATTTTGAAAGAAAAGATAAAAGTTGAAGGACTTCCCTGATTTCAAGGCTTATTGTCAACTTACAGTAATCAAGAGTGTGGTATTAGCATTAGGATAGAAACTTGTAGGTCAGAAGATAATAAAGAATTTAGTTTCACACATTTTTGTCAGTTACCTTTTTTTCTTGTTTGTTAAGAGAAAGGGTGTTGTTATATTGCTGAGGCTGGCCTTGAACTCCTGGGCTCAAGCCATCCTCCCACCTTGGCTTCCATCTCCCAAGTAACTAGGACTATAGGTGCTGGCCACCACACCCAGCTTAGTCAATTGTCTTTTGATGAAAATGCCCATGTAATCCTATTAGGAAAGGCAGTTTTTCCAAAAAATGATACTGAACACTTGGATGTCATTTGAGAAAAAAAAAAAAAAA
>PVKP010036014.1:0-22790 GCA_004027715.1 Plecturocebus donacophilus | reverse complement strand
TCGTACCCGTGTCATCTTCTGAATCGCACTCAGGCTCCCAGTGGTGCTGATGGGAGAAAAAAAGTCTGCAGTCTGTATCTCTCCTGGTCAGGGTGCACAAGCCTCTGAGGTCAAGGCTAGGGAGAAAGTACACGTCAGCAACACACACAGAGCAGACTGCTGTCCAGGAGAAGCAACAGAAAGTCACGACTTTGTGAAGACTTATCTGTACCCACAACAGTTTCCTCACAATTGAGAGCTTCTGCTGTTGTGTCAAGATCTCAATTTGGTTGGGTTTTAAAGAGAACCCAATTTTTCTGTGACAGTGAACTTCATAGCAGCCATAACTTAAAGCCTTTGATTTCCAAAAGGACTCTGGGGACTTAAAGAAATCCCTAAGGGGCTAGGCCTCACCCACTGCCTATCCTGAAAAACCTGCTTCCCCAGAATACACCCATTCCCTAATTTTCTTATTTACATGTTGCTGAGAACTAGAAGATATGGGTAAGTTTGCTAAGGGAATTTCTTGACACAACACAGCAGAAACTGGAAATAAGTCAAGGTAACAATCTTTTGTTTTAATACATTTTTTCTCATTAGAAAAAAAAAATTTAGAGAGTACTTATTAAAGGCAGACAAGGTATTATTGAGCAAACTGATTACAGTGGGATTCCTATTTTCCTGATGCTAGCACCTGATGCTGGTGTTTCCACAGGGTAATCCTAGGACCTCTTCTCCTGTTTTTTTATGTCTACTCTGTGCAAGCTTACCCATTAGCATTACTGCCAACTAGTAAATTCCATCTCTAGCCCCACCTCTCTTCTATATTCTGGTCCTATATATTTTCACTCTCCTCAGCTCCCTACAACATGCTCTACAGTTACTGCAAACTCAGTAGGTCCCAAACTGACCTCACTGCCTCCCCTTGCAAACTTCCTCCTGCTGCTATACTTCTTATCTAGATAATGGCTTCTCCAGCAGCACCAGAAACCCAGGCATAATCTCTCTACACCAACATCAACTGGCCACCTAGTCCTGTTGATATCACCTCCTAAGCACCTATGTCCTTCCTCTCCAATCCCGCCAACAACTTCCTTCATTTAGCAGCTCACTCTCCTACACCAAGACTGTGGCATTAGCGTCCTAGCTGGTTCCTAGTACTTTGCTGCAAAGAGCTCTCTTTAGAATATGAAAGTGATGTCACTCCTCTGCTCAGAATTATTCAATGGTTCCCCACTGTCTACACTGTCAACAACCTTGTCCCAATTTACCTACCTTCTAAGGCCACATATCCTACCACTCTATAAAGGAGCAACCAGGAACTACTGGAGTTCCCCAAGCACACCCTGCCTCCCAATTCTCCCTGGAGGCCTAGACAGGATCTGCCCCCAACTCCCTTCTGAGAAGACTGCCCCCACTCTTTCTCCTCCTCTTCCTACACCAGCAGCTTGTATATGAGGCCTTCCAAAGCACTGTGCGATCCTCTATTATAATATTCGATCACATTTTCTTAGAGTTACTTATTTTCAAGTTGGCTCCTGTGGCTGACAGTGAGCACTCTTTCAGGACAGGAAGCAATTCTCACTCATCTCTGTATAGCCAACCTCAGGCTCAGTGCTCAGGAAACACCTGTGGGATGAGAAGTTGACCAGACCAACAAGCATGTCTGTCAATTGGGTGTGCCTCCTGTGCTCTCCTGGTTTGGCAACTAAGAGGAGGGGAGGGTGTCACACTTCTATAATGCTCAAGTTCTTAATAATAATAAGCATGTATTGTTTTTGTAATTTAAAAAATTCCATTTTTGGCCAGCGCGGTGGCTCACACCTGTAATCCCAGCACTTTGGGAGGCTGATGGGGGTGGATGACCTGAGGTCAGGAGTTTGAGACCAGCCTGACCAATATGGAGAAACCCCATCTCTACTAAAAATACAAAATTAGCTGGGCATGGTGGTGCATGCCTGTAATCCCAGCTACTTGGAAGGCTGAGGCAGAAGAATCACTTGTACCTGGAAGGCAGAGGTAGCAATGAGCTGAGATTGTACCATCGCACTCCACCCTGGGCAAAGAGAGCGAAACTCTGTCTCAAAAAAAAAAATTGCATTTTTAAGTGAGGATTTTAATGCTCTAGGGGAATGATAGGGTTGAGAGATGTGAGATTCACTGTAAGAGTCTTGCAAGGACCGAAGAGTAAAAGCTTCCACCATATGCCATTCCCCGTCGCACTTCTAACACAGCAACATCACCTCCTTACCTATCCCCCCATCCTGTGACCTGACCAACCAGGCCAGCTCAGCCTGATCCCTTTAGCTTTTCCCAACACCATGCCTGTCTCCCTGGGTTTTCACTCCTGTTCTAGTCACCATAATACCCAGCCCTGATAGGAAGCTTACACAAAGACACAGTTTTAAGAACTTAATGGGAAGTTACCTGAAACAGCGATGGATCAGTGCTCTGCTTACAAAGGTGCAGGGGCCCCAGAGCCCAGTAAAGAAAGCCATGGGATCCCAAGATAAATCCTGCAGGGAAAACAGGAGGGGGAAAAATTGATTTCTAAGTTAGAGCCCTTAGAGCCAGTTTTCTTTGGGAACTTGTGTGGGAGATGGCACTTTCAGCACAAGATCATTAGTCACAAAATATAAATCTTAGTGCTTAAAGGATACACACATGATTAGATGGAACTCTAGTTCCAATTTTGCTGATTCATGTTTTAACTCTGGGGTTGGAGAGGTGGAATGGCCCACAATAGCTTCTGCTATTAAAAAAAAACAACAGCACAGAGAATACCTTCCTTATTATATCACTTCCACAGGAAGGAGGAAAATATGAACCCTCTGTTATAAACCCAGCCAGGGACTTCTCAAGTCCTCCTTAAAGGAAAAACTGCACACTATTGCCCTTGTTGATACTCATGTGCCTTCTGAAACCAGCACTTTAACTCCCTAAAAGAAAGTAAATTATATAAGCAGCCACCCAAGTTGTCTGTCATTATATCACCTTTCCCCCAAATGTAAAGGCCAGAACACCTGTATAGCTCAAGGCCAGCAAAGCAGAGCCAAAGGCTACTCTTGCCAAGTCACTGACCAAAGTCTCTATTTAAGTCAGTCTCCCAAACAACACTGCAACATGGAACAATGACCTACACCATACTACAGCTGAAAGTGGGCTTTGAGAAACCACGTTGAAGAGCTGAAAGAGCAAACACCAACCCAAGACTTGTGGCTCCAGTTTTCAGAATCTCAACCCTGTTGCTCCCTAGCACTAACAAATATGGAAGCTGCCACTGCCCTGAAACACTTGAACATCTCTTAAGGGTGTGCTTCAGGAAGGCCTGCAGCCAGCTGTAAATCACACCTGTTTTTCTACCCAAATGTTTGGCTACAGAGGTGCTCATTCAAGAGGTCTGCCAAGAAAAGCCTCTACACTGTAGTATTTACACACAGCTTTGCTTTGCACAAGTTCAAACCACCTCAGATAAGATTTTATTTAATAAGAATGTTGGGGTGGGGGCAGGGGAATCCACTCTTCCCCAGGAATACCTAGACACTCCATAAATACTTTTTTTCCTTTTCTTGAGGCAGTCTTGCTCTGTCACCCACACTGGAGTGCAGTGGTGTGATCATGGCTCACTGCAGTCCAGAACTCACCAGGCTCAGGTAATCCTCCCACCTCAGCCTCCTGAATAGCCAGGACCACAGGCAAGCACCATGATGCCAGAATAATTTTTGTTTTTTTTGTAGAGATGGCAGTCTCACTATGTTGCCCATGCTGGTCTCGAACTCCTGAGTTCATGCAATCCTTCCACCTTAGCCTCAAAGTGCTGGGATTATGAGTGTGAGCCACCCACCATGCCTGCCCTTTAAATGCTTATTAATTACAATTTAGCCTCAAATCCCAAACTTAATCCCAAATGTTTTCCTTAAGACAACCCATGAAGCATTAACCAAAATGTAATTATGATTAGAAAATTAAATGCAAAAGAAGGCAGCAAGACTGTGACATAACATCTGACGCACAGACCAACTTTACTTTTACTGGTGAGGTGACCCTGGACAAGTAACTAAACTGCTCAGCTTTGGTTTCCCATCTGTAACACAGGGATACTAACAGTATCTACTCTCAAGGTAGTTATGAGAATTCAATTAGATAAGCCATGCAAAGCACTTAGCACAGTGCCTGGCATTCATTACCTATTAGCTATGATCATTATCATCTTCTTCATCATCATGATGTCATGTATCATTTTAAAGATTAGAAAAATGATATACAGGCAGATTGATTTGTGTAAAGTCCCACAATTAGTCAAGAACAGAACCAGACTGGATCCAGGTTCAGTCCAAGGGTGCTCTGCTATACCAAAGCTCTTTTCACCTGAGAGCTCTGGGTGTGTCAAGCAGCTTTAAGGGTCATTTGGCCTCTTTCTGTGTTTGTTCTTTATTTTTTTACTATTATCACTACAAATTTAATTCAGAAACCCATCTTTGCGGGTTTCTTTTTTTTGTTTTCTAAAAAAAATTCCCATTACCAACTAGTTTGGTCAATAAACCACAACACTTTCTAGCAGACATAAGGTAAAAACGGCATGGCTCAGAATCGCCCAGATCTCTCATGATCTCTCGACTTCCTCCTGTCACACTCCATCTGCCTCCACCACCACCTCCACCACCGCCACTGCCACGACCATGGTCTCTATACCGAGAATGACGCTCACAGGATTGGGATCTTGATCTATGCTTCTTGCAACAGCACCCATGCAGCTCCCACTGCAGCTCTCTGGAAATGGTTTCAAATGCACGAAGTTGCAGGAGCCGCCTCATGTGCATTCTCCCCTCTCACACTGAGAGGGCTTCGCTGAAGTCCATCACAGGTGACAGCTCGGTGTGGATCGGCTGTCCGTTAAACCAATGGTTATTCAAGTCAATCACAGCCTTTTCTGCATCTTCCTCAAGGCGAAACTTGACACACATGTTCCCCACCAGGTGGTCTCCCAGGTTATCACAGAGGTCATCTCCTCAACTTCCCCATACTTCTCCTTCATTTCTGTAAAAACCTCAAAAAATTCATCATAGTGTTCCTGCATCTCAACAGGGCTCACGGCATAGCACAAACCGTTAGCAGACTAGGAAGAGTTTTGAGTTACAGTAAATGTTCAAGAGGGCAATGGTCTAGCTAAACATTGGTTTATTGTGCAACCGAGACCACCTGTTTCCATGACGACATGCTCCAACTTTGAAATAAAATGAACAGTTGACTTTGTCTTTCTTGGTGCTGAAGATGGAGGCCAGATACTCCGCCATTTCCCACCTGCTGGGATGCCGAAACTGCTTCTGTGTTTTCTTTATGAACACTTATCAAACGGTTACAATGTGTCAGACACCAGGCTAAGTGCTTTACATTACCATCTCATTTAAACCTCACAAAAACTCTACAAAGTGGATATTATTATTATTAGTCTCATTGTCACACACAAGGAAATAAGGCCCAAAGAGGTTAAATAACTTGTCCAAGGTCACATGCTTTGCCCAAGACTAGGAGTGACGAGGATGAAATTTGAACCCCAGCTGTCAGCTTCCTAAACTCATGCTCTTACTCAACAGAGTAAATATGGCAACTTTAATTTAAATATTAATATTTTACAACTAATAAATCATTCTTGCTCCATCAAGAATACTGACATCAGCCAGACACAGTGGCTCATGCCTGTAATCTCAGCACTTTGGGAGGCCAAGGCAGGCGGATCCCTTGAGGTCAGGAGTTCGAGACCAGCCTGGCCAACATGGTGAAACACCGTCTCTACTAAAAATACAAAAATTAGCCAAGCGTGGTGGCAGGTGCCTGTAATCCCAGCTACTCAGGAGGCTGAGGCAGGAGAAACGCTTGAACCCAGGAGGTGGAGGTTGCAGTGAGCCAAGATCGTGCCACTGCACTCTAGCCTAGGCAATGCAGTGAAACTCCCCATCTGAAAAAAAAAAAAAACACTGATGTCACATACACATTTTACTCACAGCCAATTCAGTGCTTGCTGAACGAACATGTAGACACATACCAGGTGAAAATTATTCACTTTAAGTTTCAAAGACAATTTGTAGTGTAGAAGGCAATAAGAGATCCACAGTCAGAGCAATAACTAAAAATTGGCGGAAAACAAACAACAAAACTTCTGAAAAGCAGAGTCCTTCTGGTCCAGGCTACAGTTAGCTCAAACCCTGCCAAGCTGTTCCCATCTGATACTGGCACGCCCTTGGTCTTGCTCCCTGGGAGAGAAGAGTTTCCCGAACAACTCCACAGAACCCTCAAGATTAACCCAGTACCACCCACATTCCCTCTCCCGAGAATTGCAACACCCTGCCTCTCAACACCACACTGCTTCCTCCAGAGCACTGATATTTGTCCAAGAACTGCAGAAGCACTTAACGGCTTCCCAGAACTTTCCTGACTCGGGTATCATCACAGAGCACCTCCCTAAGCTCTGTAGGGCTGTCAGTGCACAAAGACAAACTTAGGCCTCCTCTCTGCACCTTGCTCACAAGCCATCTCCACAACCGACACTCATCTCTGCCTAGACAAATGTGACCCAGCTCCACAAGCATCTCCTCCCACGAAGTCTTGTGTCAAACTGCAACATCAATTGCTACCCCTCCTGCACATTGGGACATCCTTGTGCCAGTGTAATTCTCACTGAGCCAATATTCACTATCCAAACATGGACACTGAGATGAGGCTGATGTCCTTTAACATTCTATTTCTTCCTACTCACTATCCAAAATTCAGAAACCAGAGATCCTGATAACATGGCACCTAAACATGCTACAGGAATTCAGAAGCCACACATACTCTGATGGTAAGGATCACTTGTACTGCTGTCAAACACAAGCGTGATATATTCATGTCTCTAGGGAGCACTTCCATTTTCATAAGAAAAGGCCCACTTCAATGACTTTTCACTAGCTCTTTAGTGGATCTGATATTGACTTCTAGACCCAAATCCAAAGGACTCAGATATCAAATGGACAGCAGTTAGCATTTCTATGAACTTGAAAGCACAAAAGAATCAAATACATTCACTTACTGTATATATGTCCCTTATTCCCCCACCCCAAAAAAACCTGTGGTACCCTCCTCTTCCTAGCAAAAGACCCCAGACAGTCCTGATAAACAGTAGGAGTGCAATAAATACTTGTTGAATAAAATAAATGAGGTAGCCAGGAGAAAGATCCCCCACTTCACACATGGCTCTAACAGAGGGAAATCCAGACACGGTAGAGCTCTTATCTGTATTTTAGGAATCAGGACATCTCAGGCAAACATGCTGTTAAGAGAATGATGGTGCTAATCATGGAAGATTAGCCCGTGCTTTGTTTCCAGGCCCCCTGGACTCATCTCTTGGGCCTGGTGCCTACACTCCCACTATGGAAAATGCCTCATTCCACCAATGAAATAACTGCTTTGGATCATGGAAGAGTAATGGAGGCAGCAATTTACTTCAAAGCAACTTTGATGGACCCTGATATCATTTCCTAGCACAAATCCACCCTGTGGACACAGACTCTGAATCACTTCAGACCTAGTCTATATACAATGCTTTGTTTCACAAGCAATGTCATTCTGAGTCTTGTGCAAGGACACTGGCTTCAATGACGGTTCCTTCTCTACAACACTCTCACTTAGAGGAGGCCAAATATTTGGAAAACTTTGGTGCCAGAGATGGCTTTTCACGCCACTTCCTGGTCAGCACTAAGTATTACCCTCCAGTTTCAGAGTATGAATTACTGAATCACAACCTCTCCTTAAAAAGAGCCCACGGTGGTGGTGGGGAGGCAGGGAGGAAGAGAAGGTGAGTGGAAGGAAAAGGAAAAAGAAATTAACACAATCCAAGCCATGCTCATTTTCCATCTTACTTTAAGATCTCCCTTCAGTTGCAGAGGCAAGGGATTTCAGAGGAATACTGGGGAGTTGGCATCGCACTACAGATCCCATTGGAATGTATGCTCTGTGAGAGCAGGGACCCACCCTTGCTCTGCTCAGTGCCAGACACTCAGTGCCCAGAACTGTGCCTAGCACAACTACAGCTGAGTGACTCTCTCAGTTAAGTGGACAGAAGTGATTTATGGCCGAGCACAGTTGCTCACACCTGTAATTCCAGCACTTTGGGAGGCCGAGACGGGCGCATCACCTCGAAGTCAGGAGTTTGAGACCAGCCTGGCCAACAAAGTGAAACCCTGTCTCTACCAAAAATACAAAAATTAGTCGGGCATGGTGGCATGTGCCTGTAGTCACAGCTACAGCCAGTCCCCAGCTGAGGCAGGAGAATCGCTTGAACCCAGGAGGCGGAGGTTGCAGTGAGCCAAGATCACGCCACTGCCCTCAAAAAAAAAAAAAAAACAGAAAGAAAGAAAGGGAAAAAAAAGGATTTATAATTCAACCTCCAGCTCCAGAGAGGCTCCACGTGGGGTAGGTGGTTTTTCTTGTGCCCTTTACCCAGGCTCCCAGTGACTTGGAAAAGCCTCATAGGCACTGAGAGCTCATTTTTAGCTGCTCTGAGTTGGAAGGGTGGACACAAAGAGCCTGTACCTCTGACGCTCTGTGGAAAGCTGGAAAGTACCATTACTTTAAGTTTTGAGGATCAGCAAAATATATTTAGTATCATAGATCTATATATAATTATACATTGTTTCTACCTAAATAATTTCAATCTTTAGGTGCCTGGCAGGTTACCTTTTAAAGACCTTTCAAGGGGAATGGACTCTACAGAAAAAGGAGAAAACAAAAGCGCAATCATAAATGAGCATTTAAAGGAGGTTCTGCTAGTATGTAACAGAAGGGAAAAGAGACACTGAGGAAATCAAATGGAAAGCCCAGACACAAAAAGGACAAACTCTGCCAGTATGAGTATAAATGTCCTTCTTAATTAATGTAGGAAAAGCAAAGGCCTGGCAGCTCTGATAAATCAAAAACAAAAAGGAATTCTTGGGACCCTCTGTCCTGTCATGCAGACACAACCCCTCCCATCTCAGGTTTCTCCCCAATTATTCTGGACCAATAAGTACTTTCATTTGCTACTTACAGACTTATTACTGTTTTTGCTACCCAACTTTCCTTTCAGGAAGTTTGGTGTGTGTGTGTGGTTTTTTTAACCTCACACAATAGCATGTTACAATTCTCAAAGTGCTTTCACACAGATCACTTTCTTTGAAGATTTCATTCCGATCTCCCAATGGAAACGAAGACAAACAGGAAAGACCAGCAGTCTGCAATGCAGCTGAATCTGCTAATGGTTTTGAACAGTTCTGCAGGCTCCACAGAGTTGGAGAAAGGAAGACAGAAATGCTAAGACTTGTTGGTTGACTTGTCCAAGGTTAGAAGGTAACAAGGTCCAGACCAGAGCCCAAGGTTTTTATTAAACACTGTACAATACTTGCACAGTGAAGATGCTGCTTTAGCCACTAATAAGCTTCATGGACACAAACGCACCACACATGCAGGGCAAGTACGCCTTCTCCTTTGGCAAGGCTGCCACATAATCTTTAAAAAAACGCAGGAAATAAAAATCTATCTCTTCATTAAATATCTGCACTACACTCAGGACAGCCTCAGACCAAAGCTAAAGCTGATTTTGAGTCATCTGCAAAGGTGTGTGTTTTCACAGCAGCACTATCAATAAGTAGTATCCCCCAATAGCATGATGGGCTGTTTCCACCAAAGCTACCACTGAGAAAATCCCATTTCTCAAGCCCATTTCACAAAGGGAAAACATCTCTAGGATTCTTGTCCTATATTTGTTTTTTTATCTAACTTATGTCCCACCTTGTTGCAAAAATATTTAAAGCAGGCTGGGCGTGGTGGCTCACACCTGTAATTCCAGTACTTTGGGAGGCTGAGGGGGGAGAATCACTGGAATTCAGGGGTTGGGGGCCGAAGTGAGCATAATTTCGGCACAACGCTCCAGCTTGGGTGATAGAGTGATACTCTGGCTCAAAAAAAAAAAAAAAAAGGTAATGAGTAGGAGTAGTTAGACAATTCTCAATTATTCAAGATGGTTTTTCAATGTATAGATCTGTATATTTTATCTACTCCAGTTTTGTTCCCCTTCCCATCCCTACCTCACAAGTGTACAAACATTTATAATCCAGATATAAATTTGTAATACTCTTCCTATAGTCAAACTCAGGAAAAACGGCACGAGGCATAGTAAAATTCTACTTAATCGCATACATAATTCCTTTCCTATTAGTACCTACATTGGGCCAGGTTTAGGTGGGCTCCAGGTTTATGGAGATGTCAAACAGGCAGGGGAGCAGTGTGGAAAAGTTAAAGACTGGGGATGGGAGGGTCCTGCTGATGGAAAGCATGTATCTCTCTCACTCTCTCCTCCCAGCATCTCAAACTAAGTCTGTGACCCTGGAATCACTTGTCCAGGTCTCAACAACTCTGTCAAGCAAAGATCATCTTGGGAAAAGCAAAGAGGTCTGGAAATGGAAGTGCTTTAGCTTCACTCATGTAAGAGATCATTTTAATGTGGACAATCTTTCTCTGAATTATCCAGTAGGGACTAGTTCTGCAGGATAGTTGGTTTACCAGATCCTGGCCAGGAAGAACAAACTTGCTCCCTGATACTCCAGGCAGCACCATAGGTGCTTCTTTAAGATAACAGCCCTGAAAGTGTTTTCAGTTTAGAGTGAACATGGTAAAGTGCTTCCTCTCTTTTCTAAAGACATAAATGATTTTTTAATTTTTTTATTTTTATTTTTGAGATGAGTCTCGCTCTATAGCCCAGGCTGGAGTGCAGTGGTACAATCTCGGCTCACTGCAACCTCCACCTCCTGGTCCCAGTTCAAGAAATTCTGCCTCAGCCTCCTGAGTAGCTGGGATTACAGGCATGTGCCACCATGCCCAGCTAATATTTTTAGTAGCGATGGGGCTTCACCATGTTGGCCAGGCTAGTCTTGAACTCCTGACCTCATGATCTGCCCACCTCGGCCTCCCAAAGTGCTGGGATTACAGGTGTGAGGCACGGTGCCCAGCCAATGTTTTAAGTTTTTTCTTTTCTTTTCTTTTTTTTTTAAGTAGAGACAGGGGTTTCACCATTATAGCCAGAATGGTCTCAATCTCCTGACCTTGTGATCCTCCTGCCTTGTCCTCCCAAAGTGCTGGGATTACAGGCATGAGCGACCTCACCCGGCCCCGATTTTTTTTGAGTTTTTAACAGAGGGCTTTCCTACTCTGAGCTGTTTCACTAATGAATGGTAAGCTACTTTACTATTGCCTTTTTAAATATTCCACATATTACCTCACCCAGAACATTTCTGAGATCTGAACAGCAGTCTTCTCTTGCATACTAGTTGTCACTGTCAATACACATGTAAAATCATAACAGGATAAGCTACAACCCAGACAAACCATCAGCCTATAAAATAGAAGGCTAAACCATAACCTGCTTTTTAAGCCCCCACCCCCCCACCCCCGCCAGCCATAAGACCTATATAAGTAACCTGACAGTAGGAAAATCCATCTTAGGTGGGCTCAGGTTTCATAATCCGAAAGACAGGAGTGGAGCAAAATAGGTTTTAAAGGATTCTTGAAACACTGAAGATTCTAGGAGCTAAGGAGAGTCTAAATAACCATGTTCAGTGCCCAACCACCTGAAAAATGAACTCCAGGAAAATTTTGTTGTTGTTATTCACCCCGCCCCCCTCTCAGGGAAACATTTTATCCTTAATATTCAGGAGCAATAATAAAATATTTTGGCCACTGTTCCTTAATGGATTCCACAAGGTACTCAATTCTCATTTCAGGCTTTCTGATATGCTTGCCCTGGAAAGTGTCACTTGATGGTTCACACACTCCTTGAGGATTAGGTGCTAACCCTAATTAGGCACAGGCAGAAATAGCTCAAGAATCCACATGCTCAGATTCATAACTATACTATTTTGTAAAAAATAAAAACATATAAAAAAATGCCTTCTGGCTGGGCAAGGTAGCTCATGCCTGTAATCTCAGCACTTTAGGAGGTTGAGTTGGGTAGACTAAGTGAGCCCAGGAGTTGGAGATCAGCATGGGCAACACGGTAAAACACCATCTCTACTAAAAATGCAAACATTAGCCAGGAGTGGTGGCGCTGGCCTGCAGTCCCAGCTATTTGGGAGGCTGAGGCATGAGAATTGCTAGATCCCAGGAGAGGCTGCAGTGAGCTGAGATAGCACCGCTGCACCCAGATCTCCCCAGCCTGAGCAACAGAGAGGCTCTGTCTCAAAAAAATAAAATAAAATAAAATGCCTTCTAGTGATGCTTAGAATTCCAAAAACCAGGTAACTGTGGCTTCCACTTCCATTTTTCAGATATCCATCATAATGCTATTCAACCTCAAAGTGAATTTTATTGTCCACACAAGCAATAGATCACACAAGGAATTTCACAACTCTCAAGAGTCCAAGCCTACAAAGACCCTTCCCACCAGGTACTTTACCAAAAACGGGCTTTATCTCCATCTTCCTTTCTGCCACAGGTGAAAAATTGCCCTTCCTAATTAAGCCAACCTACTTCTTTTTTTTTTTTTGGACGGAGTCTCACTCTGTCGCCCGGGCTAGAGTGCAGTGGCGCAATCTTGGCTCATTGCAATCTCTGCCTCCCAGGTTCAAGTATTCTACTGCCTCAGCCTCCCAAGTAGCTGGGAATAAAGGCGCATGCCACTATGTCCGGCTAATTTTTAAAATATTTTTAGTAGAGAAGGGATTTCACCATGTTAGCCAGGATGGTCTCCATCTCCTGACCTCGTGATCCAACCGCCTTGGCCTCCCAAAGTGCTGGGATTACAAGCGTGAGCCACCGCGCCCAGCCAAGCCAGCCTACTTCTTAGCTCAATAAAATCCTTGTTTTTCAGTAGAATGTACAGTATTTCCAGTGATGTATAGTGAACTGTCTTTCGTCTCACACAGTAAACTCCATGAAGAACATCCACTTTGTTCTTTACTGTATATTCCTGGTAATGCTAACTTCATAATCACGGACAATTTTAAGTGACTGAAAACTCAGGCAAAGAAAGGCAAGAGGGCAAATAGCAGGATACAGGAGACTAATGCTTTTCAAGCTTTTCTCACTGCTACCTACAGAAACACACTGTAGAACACCTACTGATACACTCACACGTGTGTATACACCTGAAGCAAATGTTAAGAAACAATACCCTTACTAAGTGCAACACCCTCTGATATTTTCTATTTCATTTTTTTTAACGGCCATGATCTAATTTCTAACTCACTAATAGGATTCACTTTGGAAAACACTGCAAATAAATCAAACCTTACAGTTGCATTCCACGAGCTAATAATGATCCCTTGAAAAGCCAGCATACAGCAGAGAAGCTGACCAACTACAAGATCCAAACTCCCCAGGTAGGCAATGTCCTTCTGTCCAGCAGCGGCAGTTCCCACTACCACTCGCCCTGGGAGTTAATTATCTCCGTAACTCCCAGAGTTTTCCAAGTGCCCCAAGGTGTCTACCACATGCCCTCTTTCAGTCCCATCCATCTGTTATGATGGCAAAGTTCATTTATCGTCCGCTGTGGAAAGCATACTTCCTTTTTGTCCCCTCCAGGAACCAGAAATTACATTACCAAGTTGGTGACCGCTGTGCCTTTGTGATCTTATTTGTGTGGGTGATATATAGAAAGAGTCTCAGTCTCTCCATCTTTCCAGTCTTAATCACTGGCAGATGCAGTCTCTAGTGAAATGAGAAACCAGGGAACCCCCTGGCCTGGGGGAGGGCGCACTAATCAGCGTGACAGAGTGAAAGCAAGAACTCATTCCACACACACCACAGAGGCGTCTGGCTAACTCATCTCCAAATCCAAGTTGGGAAAGGGGCGGGCGGCGCGGAGAGTGGAGGAGACGCGCCGGAGTGACCTGCGGCGGCTGAACGCAACCCGACCTTCCCAGTACTGCTCCGCAACCCCGGGAAAGCAGGTGAGCGCCGGCCGCGGACTTAGGGGTCGCAGAAGCCGCCGATGGAGAGCAGAAGGGAGGAGAGTCCAAGTCATGGGCCTCCCCTCCCCGTTGGGACCCCTCCCACTGACCCTCTGCCCCAAAGGGCCCAAAAGCCACCCACTCTGGCCTCTCCTCACTCACCCGGGGGAGTGGGCCTCCCCTACTGGAGAGAAAGGAGGAGGCGAAGGAGAGAATTAGGGGCCTGACGCCCACCCCCATCCCCCACCCCCACCCCCCGCAATACCGCTCTCGCTGCCCGGGAAAATCCCGCAGCGGGACCCACCAGCCAAGCGCCGCCTTCGCCCCACGCGGCCTCCCCTCAGCGCCTGCGCTACAGGCCCAATCCGGTGGACGCGATCTGAGAGTGCGCGCGCCGGCGTGGGGGGCGTGCCCTGCGGAGCTCCGCCCCCGCCTCCTCCCTCCTCCCGCTCCCCCTCCCCCATACACTGCCGCGGCCGCCGCAGGAGCCCGGAGCTCGAGCCGCCCAGTGACTCCCCCTCCCCCTCCCCCAGCCCCGCCCCGCCCCAACCCGGGGCTCCGAGCCGGAGCCGAGTCTGCGACTAGGGGTGAGTACGCGACCCCTCCCCAGCCCTCGCTCTTTTCTTCGAAGATCCCACCACCACCCAAAGAAAAAACCTGGACTCAGCTGCGCGTCCCCTCCCTTCAACCTCCTGCGGGACCCAGAGGTGCCCGGGCCCGCGGGACTCAGCGGTGGTGCGCGCTGCCCCCAACCCCGCACCATCCCGAGCCAAATGTGAGTCCTCCACCCGCTGCCCGAGGTCCAGATACGCGCCGCCCGCTCTCCCCAGCCCCGGGGAGATCCCAAGGGGTGGGACCCCCGCCCCCGGCCCCCGAGTGCCACTCTTCTCCCACCTGCCCGGTGCAGGTGCGCGTCCCCAGCGCGCCCCTCGGGGGTGTCAGCTGCGCCCCGCCTGCCCGCCGCCGCTGTGGAGAACTAGCGGCCCCCGCCCCCGAGTTTTGGATCCCGGGGTCGCCAAGTCCGATGCCCTCGATCTCTTATTTTTTCTGCTTCTCCCGGGGCGAGTACACCCAAAGACGGCCCGGGGAAGGGGCTCGGGCTCGGGCTCGGGTTCCGGCAAGGGCAGGGTTCGCAGGTGCTGGCATGAGGCCGGCCGCTGCCCCCGGCCGGTCTGGGGACTGACTGGTCGGCCGGCTGGGGAGACGGCCGGACCCAGGAGCGTGTCCTCTCCTTGCGCCCCACACAGTGCAGTTCATTCATGAGCCGCCCGGGCCTGCGTTGGAGGGTGCGGTGGGGAAAACATTCAGACGCGGAACCGAGAGTGGGGCAAAGGCCTTGTTGGGGGGAGGGGGTGCCGCTTTGTCCCTCTTGGCTGTCTTGACCGTCTAGGGGGAACAGTCCCAAAGCTTGGCGTCTTGTTCCCCAGAAAAGGAAAGGACGTTTGAGAAGTGGGGAGGAGAGGTCAGAGGGGCTGGCTGCCCTTGGGGCTCTGTGCTGCCACCTGCCTGGGTCCCCTAGGCAGAGGTCTGGCTGCTCAGGGCAAGCTTGGGCACTCCACTGCTCTAGGGGCTGGGGCTTGCCTACCCAATACCGGTCTGCAGCAGCCGGGGAGCAATGAGGCTGTGCCCAACACCTGCTGAGAAGGGTCCCGTCCTGCCTCCCACGCCAGGGTGAGGAGGGGAGTGGGAGTGTCAACCAGGCTTCAAGTGTGGATATGCTGGCAGCATGACTGTCCTTCAGGGCACCAGAGGGTCCAGGCCCTGGCATGCCCCAGGTGGCACATGCTGGGGCCTGCTGTTGGCTCAGTGCAGTCTCGGCCTGTGGGTGGGTGGGGACATGGCAAGGTAGAAGGCAGGTGGTGGGTGACTAAGAACCCCCTTTGGACATCATGCAA
This sequence comes from Plecturocebus donacophilus, assembly GCA_004027715.1. Taxonomy (NCBI): domain Eukaryota; kingdom Metazoa; phylum Chordata; class Mammalia; order Primates; family Pitheciidae; genus Plecturocebus; species Plecturocebus donacophilus. The sequence continues at coordinate 6,961 of PVKP010036014.1, read as the reverse complement.
GTTCTCTGCAAGTATAGCAGAGTCTTAGAGACCTGGGTTCAGATTCTACCTCTACCATTCTTCAGCTGTGTGACCTTGACAAGTTACTTAACCTGTCTGAACCTCAGTTTCCATTAAAAAACTGTTCAAGCCTGTAATTCCAGCACTTTGGGAGACTGAGGCGGACAGATCACTTGAGGTCAGGAGTTCGACACAAGCCTGGCCAACATGGTGAAACCCCGTCGCTACTAAAAATAAAAACAATTAGCCAGGCGTAGTGGCACACACCTGTAATCGCAGCTACTCGGGAGGCTGAGGCAGGAGAATGGCTTAAACCTGCGGGGCAGAGGTTGCAATGAGCCAAGATTTCACCACTGTACTCCAGCCTGGGTAACACAGTGAGACTGTCTCAAAAAAAAAAAAAAAGTGTGGTTACTACCACCTCTTTACAAGGTTTTTCATGGGGATCAAACAAACAAGGTAACAGAAGTAAAGAGCTTGGCATCCTGCCTGGTAGTTGATCAATAATGGGTTATCGCCTCTGAACTTCTGACCCATCACTCTCCCATGCCCCCACCTCCCAGGCTGCCACAGATGGATAGGGTATTTTCAAAGAGTGAGAATATTTCATGTCACTCAGTGGTCTAGTCCCTAACACAGTGTAAACTTAGGTCTAAATAAGAAGCCCAACATGACTGAGGAGCTCTGTCATATTTCTATCATGTTAAATTCTATGTTTTTATCTTATTTCTGTTTTTACCAATTTTCTTTCTCTAAACCAATCCCTTTTATTTCACACCTTATTAATCACAATAGCTAATTTCTGGAGCCCATTATATGCCTTGAACTATATTAAGAGTTTTACATAAGTCATCTTGTTTAATCCTCAGAATAATGACATAACTGGATTACAAATGAAGAAACTGAGGCCCAGAGTGACTAAGTAATTTGCCCAGGTTAGAAGCCTGGTCTGTCACATCCTAGAGTCTGTGCTCTTAACCATCAGACTGTTGTGCCTGTCCCCTACACCTGCCTCAGAACCTGAAATCACAAACCCAAGGCCTGAATGTAGGGAAGCTACAAGCAAGAGGAAAGGCAAGCGGGTAGAAATAGAGTATGGCGTTTCTCCAGAGTGGTAACTGGCTGCCTCCAGCTGACTGGTGGAAGTGGCTCTTCTGTTTGCAGATATCTCTGCAAAGTGCAGTGGTTAAGAGCGTACACTCAAGCCAGGCAGCCTGGGTCCATATCTGGGTCTACCACAGACTGGCTGTGTGACCTTGAGCAGCTCATATAACCTCTCTGTACCTCAGTGTCCTCCTGGGGTTGTGATGGGGAGCAAATGAGTTATATTTGCAAAGTGCTTAGAACAGTGCTTGACACAAAAGAAGAGTTTAAAAAAAATTAATACATTTGTTATTTTACTACTACTTTTTTTTTCTTTTTCTGTTTTTCTTTTTTCTTTTTAGACAGGATCTCTTATCTGTTGCCCAGGATGGAGTGCAGTAGCACGATCTTACCTCACTGTAGCCTGGAACTCCCTGGGCTCAGGTGATCTCCCACCTCAGCTCCCAGAGTAGCTGGGACTACAGATGTGCACCACCATACCCAGCTAAATTTTAGGGGAGTAGCTTTTGTAGAAACGGGATTTTGCTGTGTTACCCAAGCTGGTCTTGAACTCCTGGGCTCAAGTGATCCTCCCACCACAGCCTCCCAAAGTGCTGGGATTATAGGTATGAGCCGCTACCATGCCCCGCTTTTTTTTTTTTTTTTTCCTCAAGGCAAGGTCTTGCTCTGTTGCCCAGGCTAGAGTGCAGTGACATGATCATGGCTCACTGCAGCGTCCAACTCCTGGGCTCAAGGGATCTTCCCCACTCGGCCTCCAAAAGTGCTGGGATTATAGGGGTGAATCACCCCACCCTACCTACTACTACTTTTATGCTCACTTGTAGACACATTCTTACCTATCCCTCTGAAGTGGGTAGGGGGTATAGTAAGGATATTCATATCTCTTTATTACAGATTGGAAGACTGAGACTCAGGTTACATTTAAGTAACAGCTAGTTTCCATCTTCACCTCCTCCCCTCACACCACACGGCCCTGCTTTGATCCCAAACCCCAACTTAAATCTTGTCCAGTAACTAAAAAGCATATAATTTGGCCGGGCGCAGTGGCTCACACCTGTAATCCCAGCACTATGGGAGGCTGAGGCGGGCAGATCATGAGGTCAGGAGATCAAGACCATCCTGGCCAACATGGTAAAACCCTGTCTCTACTAAAAATACAAAAATTAGCTGGATGTGGTAGCAGGTGCTTGTAGTCCCAGCTACTTGGGAGGCTGAGACAGAAGAATCGCTTGAACCCAGGAGGTGGAGGTTGCAGTAAGTGGAGATCGTGCCATTGCACTCCAGCCTGATCACAGAGCGAGACTCCTTCTCAAAACAAAACAAAAAAAGCTTGTAATTTATAGCTCTCCAATCCCTACCATGCACACATTTCTTAATGGTAAAATAAAACCTTAAGTTAGCTAGAAATAAAATCATCCACTCTCTCTACACACTTCTAGCTAAAGCCTCAATATCAAGACTAGAGAAACCCTGGGTTATCACTGGTGCAGGCACCTTCCGGAGAGGAAGAACTGCCACCTCCCCTCCCCAAGGTATTCTGTCCCAGTGTCTTCCCTCTTCTCAGCTGCTCATGCCAGTGCTGGCTTTGAGAGCAGCTGCCCTTGATGAAACTCAGCCCAGCAACCCCGCCCCCACAATTAAAAGCTTGGAGTAGCCCTGTCTACAGGCGAAGCTGCCAGCCCAGGCTCCACCCCTTACCTGTCCTGTCACTGTGCAAGTTGCTTCCCCTGCTGAGTTCCTGATTTCTCCCTGTAAAATGGGGATTGTGATCTGAGTGCGCCCTGCCTTCCTCCCGTGCAGGTGGGAGGATTAATGCAGTTGTGGAGGGGAAAATGCTTTGTGACCCTAAGGAGGCGGGCAGCAGAGGAGCCTGGTGATTTCAGTTACTAAGCATCTAGCTAGACCCACATCCACCCTGCTGGTTGGATGTAGAAGCTTCCAAAATTTTCTACCTTTCTTTGCTGTGGAGAAGACAGGAGGTGATGGGAATGGTACTCTGGGACTTGTTCTCATTTCATTCTGATATGGTGGAGCCTTGGAATTCAAAGAGAGAAACAGGCAAGGGGTGGAAATGGAATGTTGAGATTGCTGGAGTTTATTCGAGTTGAGAATTGAAAAAGGAGGACTAGTTAGAGCCCCCCCAACCCGAGATACCTATACCTAACTTTAACCTGCCATGGTGCTCCAGGGTTCTGTGCTTCTTATGTTTACATACCCAGGCTCCCAGACATACCTATGTTCACACTCCCACTTCGAAGCCAACTGCTTCCTTCATTTCCATGGACTGCCATACAGTCACCTAGCTCCTCCTGCACACAGGTCCACACATCAACACGCATTCACATACCTGGACACACGCATTTCCACATGCCTGGACCCACACATTTCCACAGCACCCTCGGATTCTCTGGCCTGAGAACATTTAATGAGCATTTATAAAGCTTTCATGGTCTTCCGAGTCCCATTCTAGGTACATCAGAAAAACATCATAGTGCCCTAAAAAGTGTTCTAGCTCTAGAAAGAAGGTGAGCTAGGTTTGAGTCCTAGGTCCCTCATTTTATTAGTGACCTTGGATCACTTAACCTCTGAGTCCCTGTGTCCTCACCTTAAAATGTCAGTGACACTCAACTCAGGATTGTCCAGGATTAAATGAAATCACCTATATATTATTCTTGAAACTGAGGGCACTGGACAAATGGTACCTGGTACAATTACTAAATTCATGTTTTTAAAGGCAGCTTGTACTGGAAAAGGGGGAGGCATAACACACCGCAGTTACTCCTTTAGTCTTCCTAATCCAGGCTTTTGCAGAGACTCCCTGGAACTAAGTGAAACACAGCAACAGCTCCATCCTCCCTTCCGAGGGCTTATACCTCTTGCCCTGTGGCTGAAGTGTTAGGAAGAGGCAGGAGAAATCCTGTGAGTCATCCCAGGGGCTAAGGGACCCTAATCCCGAAGTTGTCAATGTTTCTAGTTTCGTTGTTCTCTTTGTCTGGTTTCCTTTTTCTTCCCTGAGGACTTACCCCACCCCTGGTCCAGCCCCAAGGCAGAGCTTCACTGTTGTCAGCAGAAGGGTCCCCCAGGGGCCCCCCAGTAAAATGGGTGGGGCAGTGCTGCATCTGCCAAGGCCACACTTCTCCGCCATCCTGGGATCCTCCCCAGGGCCCCACTCTGCTCTGTCCCCATGCACTTTGAGAACCCAGGCACTCAGGCTGACTGCCCCTTCCCTCCTCCTCCTGCCCATCCCATCCACCCTGAGCATCAGTGCAGCCGGCCAGTGGCATGGAACAGGCAGCACCCTGGCTGCCTGGACAGGCTAAGAGGCCCCCACCCACTCTCCCCTCCTTTGCCAATGGAAAAGCTCGCTGGAGGGCATAGCTTTCCCAGCCTGCCCTGCTTCAGAGGCAGGAGCATGGCACTCTGGGAGTTGTAGTGCTCGTAACACTCAGGTAATCCCTGTGCAAATAACTGGAGAGAAGAGAATGATATAGGAAAGAGAAATGAGAATATGCAGGAGTGGCTGGGGCCAGGCAGGTAACTCAAACCCGGAAGTCCTGCTATTTACTTGACTTCCTACTCTGACTCATTGTTGAACCTAAGCCAGTTATATTGAGGTGATTAACAGAGTTCAAAACTCTAAGCAAATGAAATCATGCCATTTTTCCAATAAGCATAGAAAGAAAAGATCAAGATGAGGCAAATTCTGACCCATTCTCCCCTAGCGTGGAGACCCCTTTTCTTACCCTTGAGTCCTCAGGCCTAAGACCCATCCCTGTCTTCCAGGCTCAGCTCCACCCCCTGCCCTAAGAGAGAATTAGAGGAAGAGGGGAGGATGGTGGGAGTGGGGGTGGGATAGGGAGAGATTTAACTCGATGTTAGAAAATCACAGACACCTTCCAGCTTAATGAAACTAGCCTCCTCAGTCCAAGCCTAGAATCTGGGCTGAGTTCCCCAGACCCAGGATGGGGTCACAGCCAGAGAGCCAGGGAAGGTAAATCCATGTGACTCAACTCTCCCCTCCGTCGGCCCTTATCTCCAGAGGCCAGAGCTTCTACCTACCCAGGCAGCCTGGTGATCTGCCCTCACTGCCCCTTCCCCACGCCCACCCTACCAGGCCATGAAGGGGATGGGGGCAAGCCCAGCTGACTGCTCCACCCTCTGCCCAGGAGGACCATGCGGCAGTAGCAGCCATGCTGCCCTTTCTGCTGGCCACACTGGGCACCACGGCCCTCAACAACAGCAACCCCAAGGACTACTGCTACAGCGCCCGCATCCGCAGCACTGTCCTGCAGGGCCTGCCCTTTGGGGGCGTCCCCACCGTGCTGGCTCTCGACTTCATGTGCTTCCTTGTGAGTGCCTGCTGCCACCCCTTACTTTGACATCTGTGCCCTGTACACACTTGGCAAACACCTCCAGCTCTAGCCACCCTCCCACCTGCCCCTGGCTTCCCAGGCTTAAAGACAGGAGGAATCCCCATCATCCAGCCCAAGCCTCACCTTTGACCATTCACCCAACCCAGGGTCATCCCCTTCTAAGACAAGATTTTGGACCCTCTGCTTCTGCCCCCTAGTCTAGCAGATGGACAGCCTCTGCACTTGCCAACTGCCCCCTCTTCCCTCAGGCACTGCTGTTCTTATTCTCTATCCTCCGGAAGGTGGCCTGGGACTATGGGCGGCTGGCCTTGGTGACAGATGCAGACAGGTAAGGGTCTGGGACCCTCCCTCCAGCTCTTCACACACACATCTTGCTCCACACTCCTCAGGAATAGGAAGGAGCCAGCCCTCTCTCATTCCCCTTTGCTGGGGGGATGAAAGGGACTAGCCCCAACGTGGGCATGAGGGCCCTAAGTTGGGCCTCTGTTCCTCACCCATCCCCAAGGACTCTCCCCCGCCCCTGCTAACCCTGTCTGTTCTCTGTCCCCAGGCTTCGGCGGCAGGAGAGGGACCGAGTGGAACAGGAATAGTATGTGGGGCACCAGCCCCCTCATTCCCACTAAACCAGCTTTCCCTTTTCTTCACTCACGCTTCTCTTCTCTTCCTGCCAAGTTGCTGGTTTCTTTTTGCAGTTTTCTCCTCTGCAGGCTCATGTTTCGGATTAACGCAGGCGGTGTGCTTTGCAGAGCAGGGGGCTCCCCAGCTTGTCTCTGCCTCACCTCCCCTTAATCTCTCCCTTTGGCTCCCTGCCGGGGAGAAGTCCCTTCCTTTGTGCCCCTGCCTTTGCAGCCCTTGTTGGCTGGAGGAGAAGGGCTGTCCTCCAGGAAATCCTCAACACAGTCACACAGAGACAAGATTGGGTGTCCCCAGCAGCTTCTTGTCCCCTAACAGCTAGATCTTCATATTTCAGGGTTCCCTGCTCATCTCTTCTGGAGGCCTGGGAGGGGGCTGCCCAAGGAGCCCCCAGTCTGGGCTTTTTTGTCACTTTGTCATCTCTGTCTATAGGATTGGAGTTGGAGTTGCAACAGCTGTTGAGGTCAGGGAAGAGGGAGGGTAGGGTCCCCCCAAGGAGACCTTCCAGTCTCCCCAGCTCTTCCAGGTTCTCCTGGTCCATCCTTTCCTCCACCTCCTAATGGCTCTTTGCATAATATTAACTCTCTTGCCTGCCCCAGCCCCCAGTGGTCAACTCTCGAACTGCAGGGCCCTCTGGCATTCTTGCTTCGGTCTCCTTAGGGCGATGATGAAGATAAACCTCCTCCCTCAAGGCCCTAGTGCCCAGCATCCATGCCCATCTCCACTGCCACCCTGAGTTCCCCTGAATGGAAGGGGCATATATGAGGGAAGTAGGGTAGAGAGCCGTCATTCCCCCCTGCTTCAGCCTCTGCGCTTCCTGTGCCTTCTGTGCCTTCTATAGCCCTGGAGCT
>PVKP010036013.1:0-22788 GCA_004027715.1 Plecturocebus donacophilus | reverse complement strand
TATTCTTTCTTTTGCTGTTTCTTTCTTTCTCCTTTTCTCTTTTTCTAAAATCTCTTCCTCTTTCTCTTTCATTCTTTTTTCTTTCTTTTGCTGTTTCTTTCTTTCTCCTTTTCTCTCTTTTTCTAAAATCTCTTCCTTTCTTTTTCTTTTTTTCTTTCTTTTGCTGTTTCTTTCTTTCTCCTTTTCTAAAAAAAAAAAACAATAAACAAATAAGGTTTTATATACTTTGAAAATAGGTAAATATATAGCCATGTTATTTCAGAAAATGTCATAATAGAAATAACTTGGCTTTGAATTTGGGCAGATTCAGGATTGAATCCTTGTTCTGAATCTTATTTGCCTTTTGGCTTTGGGAAATTTACTTAACCTCCTTGAAACACGGTTTCTGTATTTAAGATCTGTGTATTAATAATATTTATACACCATTGATTTATAGGGAAGATTAAATTATTAAATATATGTATGACTCCTTATAAGGACTCAGTGAAGAACAGCTTTATCTCTCAGAAAAAAGTAGTGTGAGTATGTAATGCATTTATGATTTTGAATATTGACATTTTTCATATTTGTTTCCTCATCTAATATGTGTTTGTTTTAAAAATATTTTTAATTTTTAATTTTCATGGGTACACAGTAGATGTATGTATTTATGAGGTCGATCAGATATCTCAATACAGGCATGCAATGTGAAATAAGCACATCATAGAGAATGAGGTAGCTATCCCCTTAAGCATTTATACTTTGAGTTAGAAACAATCCAATTACATTAAGGCTATTACGTTATTTTAAAATGTTCAACGAAGTTATTATTGACTTTGGTCACCCTGTTGTGCTAACAAATAATAGACCTTACTCATTCTTTCTAAACATTCATTCTTTCAAAATAGGTCATGTTTTGCCCTGCCCTAGAGATTTGTGAAACCTTGAACTTGAGAGAGATGATTTAGTGTATTTTGTGGAAGAAATTTCTAAGCAGCAAAGCATTCAAGATGTGACTTGGGTGCTGTTAAATACATTTAGTGTTGTAAGGGAAGCAGAACATAAAAGTTTGGGAAATTTGCAGCCTGACCATGTGATAGAAAAGGAAATACAAATTTCAGTGGAGAAATTCAAGCTGGCTGCAGAAATTTGCATAAATAACAAGAAACCAATGTTAATCCCAAAGACAATAGGGACAATGTCTCCAGGGCATGTCACAGATCTTCACAGGGGCCCCTCCCATCACAGGCCTGGAGGCCTAGGAGGAAAAAGTGGTTTCATGGGCTGGGCCCGGGGTCCTTGTGCTGTGTGCAGCCTAGGGACTTGGTGCCTTGTGTCCCAGCTGCCCCAGTTGGGGCTGAAAGGGGCCAATGTAAAGCTTGGGCTATGGCTTCAGAGGTTGCAAGCCCCAAGCCTTGGCAGCTTCCAAGTGGTGTTGAGCCTATGGCTGCACATAAGTCAATAATTAAGGTTTGAGAACATCTACCTCAATTTCAGAAGATGTATGGAAATGCCTGGATGCCAAGGCAGAAGTTTGCTGCAGAGTTGGGACCCTCATGGAGAACCTCTGCTAGAGCAATGCAGAAGGGAAGTGTGAGGTTGGAGCACTCACACAGAGTCGCTAATGTGGCTCCACCTAGTGGAGCTGTGAGAAGAGGGCCACTGTCTTCCAGAACCCAGAAAGGTAGATCCACAAACAGCTTGCACCTTGCACCCGGAAAAGTTGCAGACACTCAACGCCAGTTTATGACAGCAGGCAGCAGGGAGGCTGTACAATGCAAAGCCACAGAGACAGAACTGCCAGAGACCATGGGAACCCAGCTCTTACATCAGTATGACCAATACATGAGACATGGATTCAAAGGAGATCATTTAGGAGCTTTAAGATGTGACTGCCTTGCTGGATTTTGGATTTGCATGGGGCCTGTAGCCCTTTTGTTTTGGCCAATTTCTCCCATTTGGAATGGGTGTATTTACCCAATGCCTGTGCCTCTATTGTACCTAGAAAGTAACTAACTTGCTTTTCATTTTACAGTCTCATAGATAGAAGGGACTTGCCTTGTCTCAGGTGTCCATTTTAAGTTTTCCCCATTGTCATGTAGACATTTTGGACTGTGAATTTTGAATTAATTCTGAAATGAGTTAAAACTTTGAGGGATTGTTTGGAAGGCATGATTAGTTTTGAAATGTGAGGGGATGAGTTTTGGAAGGGGCCAAGGGCTGAATGATATGGTTTGGCGCTCCCAAATTCCATCCTGAATTTTACTCCCATAACTGCCGTGTGTTGTGGGAAGGACCCAGTGGGGGATAAATGAATCATGGGGGTGGTTTCTCCCATACTTTTCTTATGATAGTTAATAAGTCTCACAAGATCTGATGGCTTTAAAAAGTTTCCCTGGCCAAGCTCTCTTTTCTATTCTGTCACCATGTGAGACATGCCTTCAACCTTCCACCATGATTGTGAGGCCTCCTCAGCCACGTGAAACACTAAGTCCAATAAACCTCTTTCTTTTGGAAATTGGCCAATCTCAGGCATATCTTTATCAGCAGTGTGAAAATGGGCTAATACATCCTCCTTCTCTATTTTCAGAAGAGAGCAAGTTGGATTGGTATTAATTATTCTTAAATGTTAGCTAGAATTCAGTAGTAAAACCATCAGGTACTGGACTTTTCTTTACAGGGATATTTTTATTATGACTTCAATCTCATTACTTGTTACTGGTCTATTCACATTTTAGATTTCTTCCTGGTTCAATCTTGGTAGGTTGTATGTATATAACAATTTGTATATTTCTTTTAGATTTGTCAATGTATTGGCATATAGTTACTCATATTAGCCACTAATGATCCTTTGAAATTCTGCATTATCAGTGGTATTATCAGTTGTAATTTCTTGCTTTTCCTTTCTGATTTCATTCATTTGTATCTTCTCTTTTTTCTAAGTCTCACTAAAGGTATGTCAATTTTTGTTTAACTTTTCATATAAAGAAACTTTTTGTTTCATTGATCATTTCTATTGTTTTATTCATTTCATTCTTGTTTATTTCTGCCCTGGTTTTTATAATTTCCTTCTACTAATTTTTGGCTTAATTCGTTCTTGGTTTTTCAGTTCTTTAGGATGAAACATTAGGTTGTCTGTTTTAAGTTTTCTCTTTTTTCATGTAGACACTTACAGCTATAATCTTTCCTCTTAGTACTGCTTTTGCTGTATCTCATGGGTTTTGGTATGTTGTGTTTTCATTATCATTTGTTTCAAGAAATTTTTAATATCCTTCTTAATTTCTTCATTGACCCACTGGTCATTCTGGAGCATATGGCTTAATTTCCATGTATTCCTATAGTTTTCAAATTTTTGTTGTTGTTATTTATTTCTAGTTTTCTTCCATTATGGTCAGAGAAGTTTTTGATAGTATTTCAATTTTTTGAATGTTGTGAAACTCATTTTGTGACCTAACATATGATATATCTATGGGGATTATCCATGTGCTTAGGAAAAGAAAGTGTATTCTGTAGCTCTTGGATGAAATGTTCCGCAAGTATATATCAGATTCATTTGGTCTACAGTGCAAATTAAATCTGATGTTTCTTTGTTTATTTTCTGTCTGGAAGATTTATCCAATGCTGAAAATGAGAGATTGAAGTTTTCAACTATTATTGCATTGGGGCTTATCTCTGTCTTTAGCACTTGTAATACTTGTTTTATATATCTAGGTACTCTTGTATTGGGTGTGTATATATTTACAATTTTTATGTTCTCTTGCTGAATTGATCGCTTTATCATTAAATAGTGACTTTTTTCCCTCTTCTTATGGTTTTTGTCTTTATATTTATTCTTCTGGATAAAAGTACAGCTACTCCTGCTCCTTTTGGCTTCCATTGGCACAGAGTATTTTTTTCCATCTCTTCATTTTTAGTTTATGTGCATCTTTATAGGTGAAGTGTGTTTCTTGTAAGCAAAAGAACAATGGGTGCTGTTTTTTCATCCATTCCGTCAGTCTATGTGTTTGGATAGACAGTTTAGCCCATTTACATTCAATGTTATTATTACTAAGTAAGAAATTACTCTTGACATTTTCTTACTTGTTTTCTGGTCTTCTCTTTCTTCTTTCTTTTCTTCCTGTCTTCATCTAGTGAAGGTGATTTTCTCTGATGATATGATTTAGTTTCTTTCTTTTAATTTTTTTGTATCCAGTGTACATATTTTCGTTTGAAATTTACCATGAGGTTCTCAAATGTCATCTTATAATTCATTGTTTAAACCTGATAACAACTTGACATTATTTGCAAAAACAAACACATAAGCAAAGAAAAAACTAATAAACACTCCATGCCTAAACTTTGTCATCCAACTTTTTAACTTTTTGTTGCTTTTATTTATGTCTTGTTGTATTTACTATTTCTTGAAATTTTGTACTTATTATTTTTTATTGGTTTTTAATATAGTCTTTCTATTTAGGATCAGAGTAGTTTACATGCTACAGTGTTACAATATTCTGTGTTTTCCTGTGTGTTGACTATTACCAGTGAGTTTTGTACTTTCAGATAATTATCGATTGCTCATTAATGTCCTTTTCTTTCTGATTGAAGTACTCCCTTTAGTGTTTCTTGTCCAAGAGGTCTATTATTGAAGAAACTTATCAGCTTTTGTTTGTCTGAGAATGTCTTTGTATCTTTTTCATGTTTGAAATATATTTTTGCCAGATATACTATTCTGAGGTAAAAGTTTTGTTTTCCTCAGGACTTAGATATGCTATGTCACTCTCTCTTGGCATGAAAAGTTTCCACAGGAAAGTTTGCTGCAAAACATTTGTTCTCCATTCTATGTTATTTGTTTATTTTCTCTTGCTCCTTTTAAGATCCTTTCTTTATCCTTGATCATTGGCAGTTTAATTATTAAATATCTTGAGGTAATCTTCTTTGGGTATAATTGACTTGGTGTTCTATAACCTTCTTGTACTTGGAGATTGATATTATTCTCTAGGTTGCATAGTTCTCTGTTATTATCCCTTAGAATAAGTTTTCCACCCCTATCTCTTTCTCTATCTTCTTTTTAAGGTTAATATCTCTTAAATTTGCCATTTTCAGACTATTTTCTAAATTTCATAGACATGCTTTATTGTTTTTTATTCTTTTTCTTTTGCCTTCTCTGACTGTATTTTCTAAAGATAGGTTATTTTCTAGATCTTATAGGCATGCTTTATTTTTTTATTTTTTATTTTTATTTTTTCTCTTACTGTCTCACTAATTTTTCTTCTGCTTGACTCTGCTATTAAAGGACTCTGGTCCATTCTTTAGTATGCCAATTGCATTTTCAGCTCCAGAGTTTGTACTTCGTTCTTTAATTATTTCCATCTCTTTGTAAAATTTATCTAATGTAATACTTTATTTTTTGAGACAGAGTCTCACTATGTCACCCAGGCTGGAGTGCAGTGGCATGATGTCAGCTCACTGCAGCCTCTGCCTCCCAGGTTAATGTGATTCCCTTGTTTCGGTCTCCCATGTAGATGGAATTACAGGCACCTGCCACCAGGACTGGCAAATTTTTGTATTTTTAGTAGAGATGGGGTTTCATTATGTTGACCAGGCCCGTCTTGAACTCCTGACCTCAAGTGATCCATCTGCCTCGGCCTCCCAAATTGCTGGAATTACAGGCATGAACCGCCATGCCTGACCAATATGATAGAATTCTGAATTCCTTCCATGTTGTCTTGAATTTCTTTGAATTTCCTCAGCACACCTATTTTGAATTCTCTGTCTGAAAGGTTATGTATCTCTGTTACTCAAGTATTGGTTCCTAGTGTCTTATTTAGTTTACTTGTTGAAGTTATGTATTCCTGGATGGTGTTGATGCCAGCAGATGCTTTTCAGTGTCTGGGGATTGGAGAGTTAAGAATTTGTTGTAATTTTCACTGTCTTGTCTTACTTGTACTTGTCTTTCTTGGGAAGGCTTTCCAGATATTTGAAAAAACTTGGATGTTGTGATGTAGGCTGTATCTGCTTTAGGGGGAACCCCAAGCCCAGTAATGCTGTGGTTCATGCAAACTCATAAGTGTACCACTCTGTTGGTCTTGAATAAGATCCAGGAGAATTCTTTGGATTAGCAGGCAGAGACTCTTGTTCTCCTCCCTTACTTTCTCCCAAACATACAGAGTCTCTCTGTCTCTGTTGGCAGCAGCTCAATCAGGGTGCTGCATGACAAATTCAACCCTGTGGCTACCACCAATATAATTGCACTGGGTCAGATCTGAAACAAGCAGAGCATTGGGAGTCCCAAAAAAAACCTGCTATAATTATTGCCTGGCTACTGCCTATGTTTGCTCAAGGCCCTGAAACTCCGTAATCAGCAGGTACCAAAGCCAGCCAGGCCTGCTTCCTTTGCTTCAAGGCAGCGAGGCCCCTCATGCCTCAGCGAATCCAGAGGCACTCTCTAGGAGTTAGGGACTAGAGACAAAATCTTAGAAGTCTACCTGGTGTTCTATTGTATTATGGATGAGTTGGCACTGAAACCACAAGATATAGTCTTTTCTACTCTTCCCTCTCTTATCTAAGGGTGGAGGAGCCTCACCCATAGCCACTACCATCCTAGTCCACGAAGATTACTGTCAGACAACTGCCGATGTTTCCTTAAGACCCAAGGGCTCTTAAGTCAGTTTGTTGTAAAATGCTGCTTGTCCTGGAACTCCCCTTTCAAGAAAGTGGTGTCCACTCTGACTCAGGGCAGGTCCAGAAATGCTGTATAAGAGTCAATTCCTGGAATCTGGGACCCCAGTACCCCACTTGGTGCTCTATCCTGCTGTGGTCATGTTGGTACCTAAGGTGCAAAACAAAATTATCTTTACTTTTCTCTCTGCTTTAATGAAACAGAAGGAGTTTTGCCCCATAGCCACCACAGTTAATTATATGTTGCATGTGACCTGAATCCAGCAAGTCTCAGTGCTTCATACAGTGCCCTCAATATAGTATCTTGGTATTGCTGCTGATTATTCAGGTCCCAAGGGCTTTTCAGTTAGCAAACAATTAATGCTTTCAGGACTAGGCCCTTTCCTTCAAGGCAGCTGGTTCCCGTCTGGCCTAGGGTGTGTTCAGAAATGTTTGTGAGCTAGACCCTGAAACAGGAGTCTCATGACTCTAATCAGTGCCCTATCCTGCTCTGGCTGAGCTGGTATCCTGGACGCAAGATAAAGTCTTCCTCACTCTTTCCTCTTTCTCCTAAAACAGAAGAATGGTATCTCTTTTGAAGCTGTGAGCTATAATTTGTGGAGATAGGGGAGTGGTAATACCAGTACTCCTTTGGATTCCCCAGCTGGCGTCCCTGTATGTCATGTTTCCCCCAAGTCCACTATCTCTGGGCCTAGTTCAGCACTAGGACTTGCTTAAAAGTTGCAGTCCTCAGCCTAGGCTGACTTTCAAGTTTACTTGGAGACACCGAGTTCTGTAGCCCTCAGTGATGAGTTTTGCAGGAATTTAAATTGGGACTGCAATGACTGGCAATTCCCCTCTGGCTAGGGCTAGTTTAACTCCCTCCATTAGCAGGACTCAGCTGAGTTTGGTCCAGTTTTCCTTTCTTTTCTTACAGAACAGTACTTTGTTCATTGTCTCACAATTGCTGTGCTCTACCTCCTTAGTGTGCAGAGATCCTTTCTGCCTCAACCTGCTGCTGCCTCAGGGTGGGGTGGGGGTGGCGTTGGCAATTCAAGACTATTTTTTTCTATCTCTTCAGTGGCTCTTTCAGTGATATAAAGTTAAAAGCATATACTGGGAGGGCTCATCTGATTTTGGTTCTTACGAACAAGTTTTTTCTTTGTAGATAGTTGTTAAATTGGTGTCCTTGTTGGCAGGGGTCAGGTGGTGATGATTGGTGGAGCCTTCTGTTTCATCTTCTTCCTTTACTTCTCCCCAATAAATTATTTTTGATTTATTTTCTTTTGTTTGTAAACTTTCTTTGATTTCATTTTTTTTTTCCCATAAAGAGCTGTTGGGTGGAAAGTTTTCAGTTCCTAAATGTTAAAAATAATCCTATGCTTTCTAAAATTTGAATGACACTTTCATCTTGTTTAACATAATACTTCCATCATTTTGTTATAAAATTTGGTAAATATTTCTGTACTTCCTGCTAGTTATACTGAAGAAAAATCTGATGCAATTCTTATTTTTAATTGCTTGTTATTATTATATTTCTCTCTCTCTGAAAACATGTGAAATTTACTTTTTAGTCATAGAATTTGAAAGATAAGAAATATATACATATATATTTCTTAGTCATCTTTATTGGCAATCAGTGGACTCTGCAAGTGAACAAAAGTACGTTGAAAAATTGTTTCTCTAGATTACATTCTCCCTTTCTTTTCTTTCCTTCTTCTGAAACTCCTCTTAGATGATTTTAGAGCTGATTCTTTTATGCCATATATCTCATATTTTGTTGTAGTTTCAGTTTTTAAGTATTATATGATATTTATAGACAATCTTTATTTTAAGCTATATATTATTTACATGATGTTAAATTCTTTATTTTATAAATTTTATTATTTCTATTTCTAATAATTTTTTCTAATCCTTTCTTTTTCATAGTTTATGTATGTCATTTTTTATGAATACACTATCCTCTTGAGTCTCCTAAATTTCAATATACAAATTCATTTGCCTTTTCAATATTTCTAAAATTAATGTGCATTTTGCTGTGAACTTAACCGTTTACACCAAAACTTATATCTTGAAACCCCAGCCCTCAAGGAGATTGTATTTGGAGATGGGGCCTATAAATGTCCTGCAGAACTGAAAGAAAAATTTTTTATTGTTTAAGGTATCCAGTTGATGTGTTATTTGATCCCAAGCTAACTAATACATACCTTTAAACAAATTTGTAAATATCTTTTCTTAAGAAAACTGATTAAAAAATATATCTTAGAATGAACATTCTTTTTGGAATTGAGGACATACATTCTTTGCCCTTATAAAATTTAATTTATTTTCATTGACATTTTCCTCTTCAATTTTGAAAAATAACTTTTCTATTTGTAATATTGGTTCTTTCATTCAATCCTGTTGATTTTCATCAAAAGTATAGTGGTTTTTAAACTTTTATATCTATAAAATGGAGGACTACATTATTCAGTCTGAGTTTCTGTGGTCAGTCGTGATGTTTACTCTTCCAATAGACCTGAATAAACAGACTTTACATTAGTATATCTATGAAGGACAGTAATTGCTAAAAGTCTCATTTCTCATCAGCCTGTGTGATGAGAGGAGCACCAGCATCGTTGAAGATGTCCAGCTGAAAGAAGACATCTATCTGTTTATGCTACACAGAATCCTAAGAATCAAAGCAGTGACTTTACCCCTCTTCAGCCACTTGTCTAATTTCTTGCCACTGCCAATATGTCTCTTGTATTTATCACTATGGTTTACTTCCTCTGCCACTCTGTGAGTTGTTATGTTTTCCCTTGCATACTACAATTTTGGTCATACCATCTACCCTTTTGATTCCTTTCAGTAACTTCCCATTGCTCTTAAAAAAATCATAAGTTCTTGTTGGATGCATTGGCTCACGCCTATAATCCTAGCACTTTGGGAGGCTGAGGCAGGCAAATTATGAGGTCAGGAGATTGAGACCATCCTAGCTAGCATGGTGAAACCTCTTGTCTACTAAAAATACAAAAATCAGCCAGGCGTGGTGGCACACACCTGTAGTCCCAGCTACTTGGGAGGCTGAGGCAGGAGAATTGCTTGAACCTGGGAGGTGGAGGTTGCAGTAAGCTGAGGTCATGCTATTGCACTCCAGCCTGGGCAACAAGAGTGAAATACCATCTCAAAAAAAAAATCATAAGTTCTTAATAATATGCAAAGTCTTGTGTGGTATAATTCTCATTAGTCTTCATTTCTATAACTTTCCTTTTGCTGTCTTTATTGCAGCCATATTAGCTGATATGGTTTGGCTCTGTGTCCCTACCCAAATGTCATCTTGAATTGTAATTCCCACACATCAGAGGAGGGGCCTGGTGGGAGGTGATTGAATCATGGGGGTGAACTTAGCCCTCGCTATTCTTATGATAGTGAGTTCTAATGAGATCTCGTTGCTTGAAAATATTTGGCACTTCTGCCTTTGATCTCTTTCTCTCTTGCTTCACCACTGTGAAGATTTGTGTGCTTCCCCTTCAGCCATGACTATAAGTTTCCTGAGGCCTCTCAGTCATGATTCCTGTTATGCCTGTGGAACTGTGAGTCAATAAAACCTATTTTCTTTATAAATTACCCATTCTCAGGTAGTTCATTATAGCAATATGAGAATGGACTAATACAGAAAGATGGTCCCAGCAATGGAACGTTTATATAAAGATACATGAAAGCTAGGTAATGGGCAGAGGTTGGAACAGTTTGGAGGACTCAGAAAAAGACAAGAAGATGAGAGAAAGTTTGGAATTTCCTAGAGACTTGTGAAATGGTTTTGGCCAAAATGCTGATAGTGATATGGACAATGAAGTACAGGTTTAAGTGCTCTCAGATGGAGATGAAAAACTTATTGGATATTGGAATAAAGGTCACTCTTGCTATGCTTTAGCAAAGACGCTGGTGACGTTTTGCATCAGCTCTAGGAATCTGTGGAACTTTGAACTTGAGAGAGATGGTTTAGGGTATCTGGTGAAAGAAATTTCAAAGCAGCAAAGCATTCAAACTAAGACCTGGCTGCTCCTAATACCATACAGTCGTATGTGTTCACAAAGAGATTATCTAAAATAGGAGGTCACGTTTAAAAGGAAAACAGAGCATAAAAGTTTGGAAAATTTGCAGCTTGACCACGTGGTAGAAAAGAAAAACCCATTTTCTGGGGAGAAACTCAAACCAGCTGCAAAAATTTTCATAAGTAATGAGGAGCCAAATGTTAATAGCCAAAACAGTGGAGAAAATGTCTCCAGGGCATTATGGAGATCTTCATAATGGCCCCTCATATCACAGGCCCAGAAGCCTACAACCACCATTCTCATCTCTGTTTCTATGATTTTGACTTATTTTTATATGTATATCACATTTTCACATTGTACACTTTAAATATAAACAATCTTATTTATCAATCAAACCTTAAGAAAACTGAAATGAATATTTTATAACAGAATGGTGGTTGCAAAGGGTGAAGACAGGGAAAATGGGGAAATTTTTGTCAAAACTTATAAACTTTTAGTTATAAGATGAATAAGTTATGAAGATAGAATAAACTTTCCCTCTATTAACCTTTGTTACCCTATTTGTGTAATAAAACAGATAACTTTCTCAACAGGTTGTGGTGAGAAATAATTTAATTCAAGAACAAGTAACTAGTGTTCGAAAACTATCAGGCAATATAAAGATAATCTATTTTCCTATTTTACTTTCTATTCTTTCTGAAAATATTTCTATTTTCATTCTTCAGGCATTTCGACTTACAAAACAGTTTTCAAGCATAGAAATTTGTCCAAAGTGACTAAGATATTACTTGTACCTGTGGTTGCTATTCAGAATAATAAACTCTTATCAGTTTTATCATTTTATTGATTTTATCTTTTTCTTCTGAAATGATTTTTAATGTTTACTTTTAAAATTCATTTCTTTTAATTATTTTTATTTATAATTTACATAATCTTTGGACATATTTACAAAATATGCTATTATATTTTAATGCACATACACATTGTATAATGAATAAACTGGCATGATTACCATATTCATCATGTTAAACGTTTATCATTTCTTTGTGATGATGAAATTCAAAATTTTTTCTTTTAGCTATCTTGAAATAGTACTACATTACTATTTGCTATAGTTACCTGTATAATAAAACACCAAACACCAGAACTTATTTTTCCTGTCTAGCTGTAACTTTTTATCCATTGATCATCCTCTCCCTGTTCCTACTCCTCCAAGTTTCTACAGCCTCTGGTAACCACTATTCTATTATCTACTTTTATGAAATAAACTTTATAGATTCACACATGAGTGAGATCTTGCAGTGTTTGTCTGTTACTGGATTATTTCACTTCACATACTGTCCTTCAGGTTCATCCATGTTGCCACAAATGACAGAATTTCATTTAGTATTGTAGGTGAATAGCATTTCATTGTGGCATATATATATCACATTTTCTGTATCCATTTATCTGTAGATGGACATTTAGGTTGACTTCACATCTTAGCTATAGTGAATACTGTTCTGATAAACATGGGAGCACAGATGTCTCTTTGACATATTGATTTTATTTTCTTTGGGTATGCATGCCACCAGAGCTATTAAGGAAGATAAGAAATAAAGGACATCATATGAGAAAGGAGAAAGTCAAATTGTCCCTGTTTACAAATGACATGAACATGTATATTAAGAACCCTAAAGACTCCACCAAAAACCTGTTACAACTAATAAATATATTTAGTAAAATTGAAAGATACAAAATCAACATATAAAAATCTGTAGCATTTTTATATTCTAAGAGCAAACTATCTGAAAAATAAATCAAAAAAGCAGTTTTATTTCTAATAGCTACAAAAAATACCTAAAAATAAACTTAACTAAGCAGGCAAAATATCTCTATAATAAAAACTGTAAATTATTGATGGAAGACATTGAAAAAACACAAATAAATGGTAAAAATGTTTCATATTCATAAATTGGAAGAATTAATATTGTTGTCTATATTACCCAAAACAAGCTACAGATTCAATGTGATCCCTATCAAAATATCAATGACATTCTCCACAGAAATAGGGAACACGATCTTAAAATTCATATGGAAATGTGAAAGACCCCAAATAGCCAAAGCAATCTTAAGCACAAAGAACAAAGCTGATGGCATCACATTACCTATTTTTAATATATACTATAAAGCTATAGTAACCAAAACATCATGATATTGGAATAAAGACAGACATATAGACCAATAGAAGAGAAAATAGAAACCAGAAAAAAAATCCACACACTTACAACTAACTTTGACAAAGGGAACAAGAATACATGCTGGAGATTTTTTAAAATCCTCTACCAAAAAATGGTGATGAAGAAAATGGATATCCATATACACAAGAATGAAACTATACCCCTATGTCTTCACCATATACAAAAACCAACTGTAAATGAATTAAAGACTTATATGTGACACCTGAAACTCTGAATATCAGATGAAAACATAACAGAGACAATCAAATTGAACTGGGCAGAAAGTTTTAAAATAAGACCTCAAAAGCACATACAACAAAAACAAAAATAGTGCAATTGAATTACATCAAACTAAAAAGCTTCTACCCAGCTAAGGAAACAACAATCGGTACAGTAAAGAGACAAACTTGAGTGGGAAAAAATATTGGCAAAGTATATATCTGACAAGGATATAATATCATAATATATAAGGAGCCCAAACAACAGAAAAAAAACAAAAAATCCCATTTTTAAAATGGGCAAAAGATCTTGTAGACATTCCTCCAACAATGATATAAAAATGGCTTACATATATATATATTTTTTAAATGCTCAACATCACTAATTGTCAAATGCAAATCCAAACTATAAGATATTACTTCATCACAGTTTGAATGGCAATTATTGAAAAACTAGAAAATAATGCTAGCAAGCATGATAATATGAGAGAACTCATATGCTGTTGGTGGAAATGTAAATTAGTACAGCCATAATGGAAAAAAATTATAGAGGCTCTTCAAAAAATTAAAAATAAAGCTAACACATGAAATAATTTTAGACTTTCAGAAATATTGCCAAGATAGTGCATAGAATCCCTAATACACTTTTCATCCAACTCCCTCTAATATTAGCATCTTACATATTCATAGTACAATTATCAAAACTGAGAAATTTGCAAATACTATTAACAAAATGTCAGATTGTATTCATATATCACCAGTTTTTCCCCTAATTTTCTGTTTGTTTGTTGTTGTTTTCTGTTGCAGGATCCAATCCAGGATCCTTTATTGCTTTCTGTGGTCATATAGTCTTAATCTTCTCCAATCTGTGATAGTTTTTCAGCTTTCTGTTGTCTTTCATGATCTGACGTTTTAAAGAGCATTGGTCAGTTATGTTGCAGAATGTCCTTTAATTTGATTTTGCCTGATATTTTCATGTGATTAAATTGACATCATTCATTACGGGGAAGAATACCAAAGAAATCTTGTTCCCTCTCCAGTACATCATACATTATACCAATATGTCTTATTACTAGTCATGTAAACCTTAGTTAAAGTAGTGTCAGCCAAAGTTCTCCACTGAAAGGTTTCTACTTTCCAATGTGCAATTAATAAATAGTTTTGGGCAGATACTTTGAGTGTATGTCAAAATTACTCCTTTATCTAAGCTTTTGCCTATTAATTATAACATTTATTAGTGGATCTTTCATGCAGCAATTATTACTGTAGTGTTCTAATGGTGATTTTCTATTTTTTTCTTTCCTCCTACATTTAATTAATTGATATTCTTCTGTAAGAGTTTTCATACTTTCTCCATTTATTAACTATTTCTTCAATAATTATATCAGTGTGAATTCATAAATATATATTTCATTATTTGGGTTATAATTTTATTGGCATTATTATTTACTTTGTTGATCAGATTGTTCCAGGTTCTGTCTTGGGAGATCTTTTGAGTAGGCTCCTGCATCATTTTAACATTCCCCCATCTGTTTTATCCCCTAACACTTTCTTACTTTCTGGCACCACATGGTGTCCCATGTTTATCTTGCATTTTCCATACCCCAGTTCTGCGACTAAACAGTTCTCCAGAGAGTGCTGGTTTCCTTTGCTGGAGAATGACATTTAGAAGCTATGAGCTGAGTGCTAGGTGTGTTCAATGTTACTAGGGTATTCACAAGTTACAGTCTCTCTTGGCAAGCAGAATCGAAGTGTATACTAAGCCAAGTATGGATACATATTTATATTCATTTCTATATTTTTAAAAATATGATTTGATACTGATATATCCCTCTTAAATTTCAGCAAGACAGTTTCTCCTATTTGTCCTCTTGTTTATTTGTAACTTTCTTTTCTAACAGTGAGAAACTTCTCATTATTTTCAATATACTTATTTCAACCCTAGTTGAACCCTATCAGTGTACTTACTTGTTCAACCCTGGTGTATTTTTTTTTTTTTTGATACAGGTAAGGAGTTTGAGAATTGCCAGTCTCTACTTCTATGAGGAACAAATTTACCTATTATAGTAGAGTGTTTGTATGCGGTTTTGCTTCTCTTTAATCTTACAGTATCAGGGAAAATGTTGTTCCAAGTGATTTAGTTCATTTTTTTTATTCCTTATTTCCTTCGGTAGGGTAATGCCATAAATGTTTATTATGGTTAGATTTATTTGAGATAGTTTGCATTTCATCTTGAGTTGTGCTGATATCCTAATTTAGTTTTTTTTAAATTGCATTTAGCAAAATTTATTCTTTGTAAAGTACAGTTATATGGAATCTAACAAATGCACAGAGCCTTACTTCCATGGTACCAAGCAGAACAGTTTCATCACTCAAAAATTTCTCATTAACTGCTTCTTTGTAGTCTATTTCTCTTCTCCATTGATATCTGGCAAACAGTGGCCTGTTCTATATCTTTATATTTTGCCTTTTTTAAGAATGCTATATAAGTAGAATGATACAAACTATATCCTTTCAATTAAGTTTCCATTTTTTGCTGAGAAAAATGCATTTAAGAGATTTATTTATGTTTAATAAATCCATGTTTTATTTCTTTTCACAACATACTACTCAGCAAATTAGTATGTATGATGGTTTGCTTATTCATCATCTGTTTATAAAAACAAGAGTTGTTTCCTGATTTTTTACTATTATTAATAAAACTGCTATGAACATTAGCATACAGGTTTCTAATGTGAGCATAGTTTTCAATTTACCTGGTTAATACTTAAGAGTAGGATTGCTGTGATATCTGGTAACTTTCTAAGACATTGACAAACTATTTCCCCAAGTGCTTGTACCATTTTTATACTCCTACCAGCAAGGAAGAGTTCCAGTTATTCCCATCCTCTCTTGGTATTACCAGTTTTTATATGTCTCAATAGACATGCAGTGCTACCTTATTCCAGTTTTGCTTTGCATTTCCTCAGTAACTAATGATGTTGAACATATTTTCCTATATTCATTTGCCATTCATATGCCTTCCTTGATAAAACATCTATTTAAATATTTTCAAATAGGGTTCTTTCCTTTCTTGTAGAGTTATGTGTTCTAAATATATTCAGCATACAAGTTCTTTTTCAGAAATGAGATTTGCAAATACTTTTACAAGTCAGTGTTTTGAATTTTTATTCTAATAAGCGTCTTTCCAGAAAAAAACGATCTAATTTTGATGAAATTCGATTTGTTAATTTTGTAATGAACTGAATTTTTGCTGTCATGTCTGAAAGTTATTTGCTAAACAAGGTCATGGAGATTTTCTCCCATCTGATATCTTTATACTCTTGATTTCTGTACAGTTCTGTTATAATCCAAAATTATACATTTAAGGAAGGAAGGACTCATTTTCTTAAATTATAAATTTTATCACTTATAAATTTTCTGGATGATAAAAC
Source organism: Plecturocebus donacophilus (assembly GCA_004027715.1). Lineage (NCBI taxonomy): Eukaryota > Metazoa > Chordata > Mammalia > Primates > Pitheciidae > Plecturocebus > Plecturocebus donacophilus. The sequence continues at coordinate 6,262 of PVKP010036013.1, read as the reverse complement.
ATTTTTTTAAGAAAATATGAGTCCTTAAATGTATAATTTTGGATCATAACAGAACTGTACAGAAATCAATAGTATGAAGATATCAGGAAAAATCACAATTATTTTGAATTTAAGAAAACGTTCTTCCCAATAGACATCTGTCAAAATGGAGGATTCAAGGCCAAAGTTAAACAAAGGTTTTGAAGTGAATTAAAATGAAACTACAATATATCAAATATTTATTTATAATTGTATAAAGGTAAAATAATTTTTACCTTTATCTTGGTGACTGTTTCCTGTCCAGTAGAGAAGAATGCCATTCTGCCATTGTTGCAGGGATTGCTTCCTAAATATCTATTAGGTAAAATTGATTGATAGTGTTTTTGTTCAAGTCATTTGTATTCTTACTGATTTTCTGCCTTCTTTTCTGTCAGTTTTAGAGGAAGGAGCATTAAACTCTCAACTCTGTTCGTAAATTTGTTTGTTTTACCTTTGAGTTCAATTAACTTTTGACCTATGTGTTTTGAAGCTCTTCTGTTAGCTGGACACACATTCAGGACAGTTAGGTTTACTTTGAGAATTGTCCCTTTATTATAATATAATGTTCCTCTTTGTCCCAGCAAATATTCCTGTGAAGTCTAACTTATCTGATATTAATACAGTTATTTTATTTTTCTGTTAGTGTTTATGATATCTTTATCATTAAATTTACTTAAACTTTTTCTGTCTTTCTCTTTGTTGTAGAAAGCATATTGTTGAGTCATGGTTATTGTATTAAATTTGACATATTACATCTTTTGGCCCATGGTCTTAGAGCATTCACATTTATAGTGATTGAGATTGTTAAATTTCACAATTTTAGGTTTTTTTTTTTTTATATATTCCATATGTTTACTGTTTTTTATTTTTCTGTCTCAGGCTAATTGATAATTATTAGGATTTCATTTTATCTCTCTATTAATTGAGGAATACTCCTCTTAAAATTCTATTCACAATTGGAATGCAGATTACTTTTAATTATTCAGTCTACCTCCAAATAATATTTTAACATTTCACCTTAAAACAATATATTTCCCAAATTTCTTTCCAACCTGAATACTATTAATATTATACTTCTATTTTCATATATATATATATATATATATATATATATATAAACATAATACATTGCTACTATTTTCGCTTTAGGCAGTTATATTTTAGAGCAGTTAAAATCAGAAAAATATTTTACATTTATTTTTTTCATTTTCAGTTCACTTTATTTCTTTTTGTTGAGTGAAATTTCAGTATGGTGTCTTTTTTGTCTGAAGAACTTCTATTATCATTCTTTATCAAGCAAATCTACTGCAAATATATTCTTCAGATTTTTGTTTATTTGATTTTTATAGCTCTGTGGAATGTTTGTTTGCTCCTGTATGTGATATTTCTTTTTGTCTGGCTGCTTTAACAGTTGTCTCTATAGTTTTTAAGGAGGTGAATATGATATGCCTAGTGGTGTGTGTGTGTGCGTGTGTGTGTGTGTGTGTGTGTGTGTGTGTGTGTGTGTGTGTATGTGTGTTGGTATTTATACTGCTTGGTATTTTCTGAACTCCTTGGATATGTGGTTTAGTTTTTGTCATTTACAAAAACTATCACCCATTACATAATTCTTCAAATGATTCTCTTCTCTCTCTCTCTTTCTCCTTCTCTTTCTTGCTCCTCCTTCTAGGATCCCAGTTGCCCTTATATTAGACAGTTATTTATCATTTCACAGTTACTGGATAATCTTTTTTTTTCATTTTTTTAGTCTTTTCTCCTCTCTGTGTTTCAGTGTTGAATATTTCCGTAGGCCTATACTCAAGTTCACTAATTCTTTCCTTGGCTGTATTGAGCCTACTAATGCATTTCTAGAAATCATTGTATTTTAATTAATTTTTTTTACATTTTTATTTTGTATTATTAAGGTACATAATATTTATACATAGTTATTGGGTAAGTAATTGTTTTGATACAGGCATAGAATGTATAATAATCAAATCAGGGTAATTACAGTATCCATCACCTCAAGCCTTTTTCATTCCTTTGTGTTAGAAACATTCCAATTCCACTCCTAGTTATTTTAAAACATACAACAAACTATTAACTATAGTGCCCTTATTGTGCTATAATTGTTGTATCTTATTTATTATATCTTATTGTATTCCTGTGCCCATTAACCATCCCAACTCTGTTCCCCCATCCCTGATACCCTTCCCAACCTCTAGCAACCATCATTCCACCCTCTATCTTCATGAGTTCAGTTTCTTTAAGCTCCTACATATGAGTGAGAACGTATTATACAAACTTTTTCTTTCTGTGCATGGCTTATTTCCCCTTAACTTAATTTACACCAACTCCATCTATTTTGTTCAAATGACAGGATTTTATTCCATTTTTATGGCTGAATAATATTTCAATGTGTGATGTAACACATTTTCCTTACCCATTCATCTGCTGATGGAAACTTACGTTGCTTCCGTATCTCAGCTGTTGTGAATACTGCTGCAAGAAACATGAGAGTGCAGATGTCACTCTGATAAAATGGCTTTCTTTCTTTTGAATATATATCCAGTAGTGGAATTGCTAGATCATGTGGTAGTTCTAGCTTTAGGTTTTTAAGAAACCTCCAAATAGCTTTCCATGGTGTCTGTACTAATTCACATTCCCCTCAACAGCATGAGAGGGGTCTCTTGATTCCACATTCTCCCTAGCATTTGTTAATCCCAGGCTTTTCAATAAGAGACATTTTAGTTTGGGTGAGATAATATCATATTGTAGTTTCAATTTGCCTTTCTCCAATGAATAATGCTCCTGAGCATTTTATGTATCTGTTGACCATTTATATATCTTCTTTTGAAAAATGTTTATTAAGATACTTTGCACATTTTAAATCAGATTATTTGCTTTTTATTAAGTTGTCTGAGTTCATTTTATATTCTGGTCACTAATCCATTATTAGGTGGGTAGTGTGCAAATGTTTTCTTCCATTCTGTGGGTTCTCTTTTCACATTGTTTATTGTTTCTTTTGCTATTGAGAAGCTTTTTTAGCTTGATGTGAAATTTTTCTTTATCAAAGTTATATGTATATATATATGTGGATATATATATGTGTGTGGATATATATATGTGTGTGTATATATATATGTGTGTGTGTATATAAATATATAAAATATTTCCATTTGAGTGTTTAGTGATAGCCTACATTTATAATAAGTTTATTTGTAAGTGAATTTTATATTCCAATGTCAGCTCTACTGTTAGCCTTAAGTCTTTCCTTTGCATTCTGCCTCAGAGAGAATACTTGTCTTGCAAATTACTTGTTCCTTAATGGTTTTTAGCCAAATGGACATGTGGAGTGGGACATATTCTCTGTTGTTTTGAGTATCCCTCAGTTTTAGGCAGGTACTTTGTCCTTAGAACCCATGGAGACCACTGTCAGTGGTGTTTCTCTTCTTGCATAGTTCTAAACATAGAATTTATTTGTCTTTTTAATACCCCATTGACCTTTCCCCTTCCTACAGCTGTAATCAGATTACACTAGTACTCTACATATTACAGTGTTTGTTGTCCCACCCACCACAAATTTAAGTTAGTGTTTGCTGGAGTAAATAAGGAAGAGGAGTCCAGATGAAGGTTTTTGTCCCTCCTACCATGTCTACTGTTCCCATTGTTTATTTATGAAGATGAGGAAGACTTTTTCTTTTTCTTTCTTTCTTCGTATTTTTTTTTTAAAGGAGTCTCGCTTACTCGTCCAGGCTGGAGTGCAGTGGTGCGATCTCAGCTCACTGCAACCTCTGATTCCTGTGTTCAAATGATTCGAGAGAGACTTTTTTCAAGACTTTTTCAACGTCTCTGTGATCACAAAGTGGGATCTTCGAAGAAAAAGCAAGAAAGAGGATGCGGACTTCTTTTGTATATGCAACCATTAGGGACTTAACCCTCTATAATGAGTATACTTTTTACTGACCTTCGCCAATTTGCCAACTACCTTAGCAGAATTCCTCTCACTAATGTTCAATTGCATCTTGTCCATGCAATCCAGGGCTCAAGTCTCATCTCTCCCAGTAAGTGCCTGTCTCTCCGAAGATTCTAGTCATTTTCTCATTTTGAAATGTCAGTACTATGATGAGTTCCAGAAATGTTATGAACTTGCTATTGGTCCAGCATTTTATAGAGTTGTAAGATCTGGAGCAATGCTCTTTCCAACCTCCCTTATTTCCAAGTAAAATCATAATTATTATTCTAATCATTTTTGTCATTATGTTTTGAAACATCAAGATTCAAAATTTCAGTCAGATGTGATTAGGTGTATCCTTATGCACAAATAGCTCTTCTTGTTTCTCAGGTATCAGCTATCAATAAGACACACACATATATATATATATATATATATATATATATGTAATTTCCTTTCTGAATGTCACCATTGATTCAGTCAGCAGCAACCTCAAAAACAAAACAATAACATTTTCCTTTCTGTGTAAGTGCCTATATTCCCAAATTTATTTATGCTTCAACATTTAAAAAAAATATAGTATCATATGTATACTGTGCATCCTAAAATATATTTTTTCAATTTGTATCTCAATTATGACCATTTTGAAAATAGAATATAAATGCAAATAAGATTACTACAGTCTAGAAAGTTAGCTTATTAAAGGTTGCTTGTAATGTCATAACTTTAGTGCTATCTATAAAACAAAACAAAAACCCAGTTTTATTTATTCATGTTGCTAACAAGTGTGTGCATCCTGGTTTCTTGATTTTTGTAATAAATCTACAGAAAAAAATAGAGGCTGTATAATCAGACAATTACTAGTTGTGCTGTCTTAGGCAACTGCTTTAAGTATTCTCTGCCTTAGTTATTATAAAACATGTAGTAGTTCCAATTGAGCATGGGCTGCAGTAATAGGTAAATGGTTATGCTCAAAATAACATAGAATTAAGCTTTTCTCTACTTAGCAGTGCACTAAGAGCACTGACGAGTCATACAGATATCAAGTTCTCAATTCAATAGATGTGTTTTGGAGTTGGCTTATACTGGCTCATGAGATCTGACTGTTAAATTTTCAGAAATTTTGCAAGTTTGTTTTTACATTATTAGTAACTTGAAATTGTCTTCACAGTAGAATTATTTATGTTAGAAAATGCTACAGATTACCTCTAATTTCTTTTCCACCATTCGAGAACTGCTTTGCCTGGATACCACTGCATATGCCAGGGCAACTCAATCATATGACACCCATAAGACCTCAGATAGATTAAAACTTCTGAGCTCTGCATGTAATAGATTTGTGATCAGAAAATGGATCAGTTGGTTAATGAGTAAAAACAACCATGGGTCATTAGTCCATCTAGTTTACAATATAATAGAAATGTATGTAGATATATGACAAGATAATGCAGTGTGGCTTTTCATTTTCTTATGTTACTAAGCAACTTGAGAAAGACAAACATTTACAAGTAATAAAAGAAGCAAGAAACAATTGACCAAACTACCCTGTTTATGTAAATTAACTAAAAACCTGAGATGTACAAAATAAGGGAGCAATTAAAAATGTGGAATACTTTAAATTGTTAGTTACTTTAACTTTTTTGTAAGAGAAAATTTAACAGTTTTAATTCTTAAGAATCTTATTGAATTACAGGAAAATAACATTTTCTCTCTCTTAAAAGAAAGAAAGATTTCACTCCAGTTAGAATAGCGATCATTAAAAAATCGAGAGACAACAGATGCTGGAGAGCATGTGGAGAAATAGGAACACTTTTACACTGTTAGTGGGAGTGTAAATTAGCTCAGCCATTGTGGAAGACAGTGTGGATATTCCTCAAGGATCTATAAATAGAAATTCCATTTGATCCAGCAATCCCATTACTGTGTATATACCCAAAGGATTATAAATCGTTCTATTATAAAGGCACATGCACATGTATGTTCATTGCGGCACTGTTTACAATAGCAAAGACCTGGAACCAACCCAAATGTCCATCAATGATAGACTGGACAAGGAAAATGTGGAACATATATGCCGTGGAATACTATGCAGCCATAAAAAACTATGAGTTTCTGTCCTTTGTAGGGATATGGATGAATCTGGAAACCGTTATTCTCAGCAAACTGACAAAAGATCAGAAAATCAAACACTGCATGTTCTCACTCAAAGGTGGGTGTTGAACAATGAGAACACATGGACACAGGGAGGAGAGCATCACACACTGGGGTCTGTTGGTGGGGACTACGGGAGGGACAGCAAGGGGAGGGGAG
>PVKP010036012.1:0-22792 GCA_004027715.1 Plecturocebus donacophilus | reverse complement strand
ACGGATGGATAGATGGATGAAAGGTTTGGTGGGTGGGTGAGTGGATGGATGGAAGGATTGGTGGGTGGATGGATGGGTGAATGGAAGAAAGCTTTCATGGATGGATGGATGGATAGATGGATGGATGAAAGGTTTGGTGGATGAGTGGATAGATGAATGAGTGGATGAGTGGGTGGGTGGGTGAATGAATGGATGGATGAAAGGTTTGGTGGGTGAGTGGATAGATGAATGAGTGGATGGGTGGGTGGGTGGATAGAAGGATTGGTAGATGGATGAGTGGATGATGAGTGGATGAGTAAAAGGAAGAAAGGGAGGATGAATATATGGATGTTGGATAACAACTGAATAACTTACTGAATTGCTGACTGGTTGGTGGAATGAATGTTGAATGGACACATTTTTGAATAACATTAGGATGGATGGCTTCATGGATAGATTGCTGCCTGGCCAGCTGGATGGCAGGATGAAGAGATAACTGATGAAATGAACTGGGAGATTTTAGAAGACTCTGAGTTAGAGATGGGGTCTAGACTAGCATAAGACTAAGATTTGGGTTAAGAATGAAATCTGAGTTCTCACTGGAGAAGGTCCGGATGGTCAGTTTACAAAAGATGTATAAGAAATATTCATAGTGGCCTGAATATTCGAGTCAGGAGAATCTTTGAAAGAAGCTAAAAGAAGGAGCTCTGGTAATAACTGGGGTTCCAGTGGGGAAAACTGGAAGACCAGCTGGGAGTTGGTCTACGGGAGTGCAGCTATGGCTGCAGGCTGAGGTTGAGAAGGATGGAGAGAAAGTCGCTGGAAGCATGCAGTGGGGACACTGGAGGTAGCCACTAATCTTGGGTTCTAGATTCTCAAACCCCAAGAGTCAAACTCTTAGGACTTAGGAGTCTAGAACCTCTTTCAAGAATGATTAAGAAGAAGAAACCAACTGGTTAGGTGGCTCATGCCTGTAGACCCAGCACTTTGGGAGGTCAAGGCAGGAGCATCATGTGAGGCCAGGAGTTTGAGACCAGCCTGGACCACATACAGAGGACAGAACCAAGACACTCTGACCTTCCTCCTGTCTTCTTGACCGCAGGGCCTCCCAGAGCTGCTGGTGAAGCGGGTGGTGGCCCAGCTGGCAGGAGCTCTGGACTTCCTCCACAGCCGGGGGCTGGTCCATGCAGATGTCAAGCCGGACAACGTGATGGTCTTCGACCCGGTCTGCAGCCGTGTGGCCCTGGGGGACCTGGGTCTGACCCGGCCAGAGGGCAGCCCTACCCCAGCCCCACCAGCACCTCTGCCCACGGCACCACCCGAGCTCTGCCTCCTGCTACCGCCTGACACGCTGCCTCTGCGGCCAGCTGTGGACTCCTGGGGCCTGGGGGTGCTTCTCTTCTGTGCTGCCACTGCCTGTTTCCCTTGGGACGTGGCACTGGCCCCCGACCCTGAGTTCGAGGCCTTCGCTGGCTGGGTGACCACCAGGCCTCAGCCACCTCAGCCACCGCCACCCTGGGACCAGTTTGCGCCCCCAGCCCTGGCCTTGCTCCAGGGGCTTCTGGACCTGGATCCCGAGACGAGGAGCTCCCCACTGGCTGTCCTGGACTTCCTGGGGGACGACTGGGGGTTGCAGGGGAACAGAGAGGGGCCTGGGGTTTTGGAGAGCGTGTCCTATGAGGATGGGGAGGAGGGAGGCTCAAGCCTGGAGGAGTGGACAGATGAGGACGATAATGACAAAAGTGGCGGGAGAATGGGGACAGGCGCGGGAGCTCCCTGACCAGGTGACAGGGACAGGTGGCCAGAGCCTGGGCCAAAGGCCCTTCCCCCAGCCCCTGGGGCCACCTGGATGGAGAGACAGCTGCAGCCGGGAGGACAGAAAGGAACACACTGCACTCTCCCTGCGGGACACTGGGCTTGGCCGCGCCACTCCTCTTCCAGCTGGGGACCCAGGAGTCCAGCTCCTGCCCCTCCTCTCTCAGACCCAGGGTCCAGGCTCCCAGCCCTCCACCTCGAGAACACCTCCTTTTCCCTCTGTCCTGAGAGTGTCTTCTTGAAGGAAGAAGGCGCTGGTCCCCACCACCGCCCTCCCCTGCCTTGTGTGTTTCTGTATTCAGAGGACATGCTGAATGGGCATCATGGGGTTCCTTTTCTTTTCTTTTTTTCTTTCTTTCTTTTCTTCTTCTTTCTGAGAAGGAGTCTCTCTCTGTTACCCAGGCTGGAGTGCAGTCATGTGATCTCGGCTCACTGCAGCCTCCGTCTCCCGGGTTCAAGCGATTCTCCTGCCTCAGCCTCCTGGGTAGCTGGGACTACACGTGCACCACCACACCTGGCTGATTTTTATATTTTTAGTAGAGACGGGGTCTCACTATGTTGGCGAGGGTGGTCTCCAACTCCAGACTTGAGGTAATCTGCCCACCTTGGTCTCCCAAAGTGCTGGGATTACAGGGATGAGAGACTGCACCTGGCTAATTTTGTATTTTTAGTATCGATGAGGTTTCACCATGTTGGCCAGGCTGGTCTTGAGATCCTGACCTCAAGTGACCTGCCTGCCTTGGCCTCCCACAGTGCTGGGATAACAGGAGTGAGCCACTGCACCCGGCCATCATAGAGTTCTGATGGGATCACTCCTCTCCTCTAAGATCTTGGGTGGCTTCTGCTGTCCATGTCACGAGATCTGAACTTTAGGATCCGACACCATGTAAACCTGACCCTCCACCCTTGTCACTTCTCTGGGTGCTGTCATGGGGGTCACTCATCTGCTCTGGACCTAAATCTACACATACACATGTGTGCACACACATACACAGACACACACACATGTACACACACACGCATGCACACAAACATACCCACACACATGCACATGCACACACATACACACGCACACACATATGCACACATACACATACGCACATACGCACACACAGCTGCTGGCAGATACTGGCACACTGCCCTCTGCCAAGAGCATCGTCCCCCCAGTCCTGTGGCTCCAGGAAGTGCTCCCTGTCCCAAGCCCTCTCTGGTCTCCTGGGAACTTGTATGGGAACAATCCGTGTCTCTTTCTGTCTCCCTTCTCTGACTGTCCAGGCTGGACCTGGTCTTTTCCACATTTAGATCATTCCGGGTTCTGCTCCCACAGAGCACCACGGATTGTGATTGTCCCAGCTCCATCCGCCTTTCTCAGACCCGCCAATCCTGAGAGCCAGGTCTGGTGCCAATGGGTCTCCTCTCTCACCAGGGCTAGTCTGCATTCCTCCCAGTCCCACGCCACCTCCCAGACCAGACATGGAGCCCGGCTTGTGGAGGTTCATGCCTGCAGGACGGGGACGAATTAGATCCAAATCCGTGTCCCCGGCACCCAGCGGAGGGTCAGGAACTGGTGATTGTGTTTGCTCTACAGGAATTTATGCTTCTAGACTGAAAAGTGAGCTCATGACATGTGTCATGGCATCCTGGGCTCGAGCCGTCATGGAAGCGCTGGTGAAATAACAGTCTGGCGTTGGCCCTAGTGTGAGCCTCTTCGTTTTGACAAATGTCTCATGGTTCGCATCGTGACCCGACCCTGGGGGAGGCGGGGGGAGGGTGCACGGGAAGTCTCCACAGGATCTTAGCAACCATTTTATAAATCTAAAATGATTCCAAAATAAAACATTAATTTAAAAACATTAAGTGACTTCACATCAGTCATGGCACTATAAACTGGAAGGGCACGCCGGGCAAGGTGGCTCACGTCTGTGATCCCAGCACTTTGGGAGGCTGAGGCAGGTGGATCACCTGAGGTCAGGAGTTCGAGACCAGCCTGGCCAACATGGTAAACCTTGTCTCTATTAAAAATATAACAATTACCCAGGCATGGTGGTGGGCACCTGTAATCCCAGCTACTCGGGAGGCTGAGGCAGGAGAATCGCTTGAATCCGGGAGGCGGAGGTTGCCATGAGCTGAGATCGGGCCACTGCACTCCAGCCTGGGCGACAGAGCAAGACTCTGCCTCAAAAAAATAGGCCAAGTGCAGTGGCTGACACCTGTAATCCCAGCACTTTGGGAGGTCAAGGCAGGCAGATCATGAGGTCAGGAGATCGAGACCAGGCTGGCCAACATGGTGAAACCCCATCTCTACTAAAATACAAAACTTAGCTGGGCATGGTGGCACACACCTACAATCCCAGCTACTCGGGAGGCTGAGGCAGGAGAATCGCTTGAACCCGGGAGGCGGAGGTTGCAGTGAGCCGAGATTGTGCCACTGCACTCCAGCCTGGGTGACAGAGAGAGATGCTGTCTTAAAAAAAAGAAGAAGAAAGAGAGAAAGAAAGAAATCTTAAAAATCCTGAAGGGTGGGTACACCCATCTCAGAAAAAAAACAGGGGTCTGAAGTCCCACTGTGGCCCAAGGCTTGGGGGCTTTGGGGTGGGGCTTAACCGTCCTGTGTTTGCGGCAGGGAGGCGCTCTCTGGCCTGTATTCCTGTTGTGCGTTTTCAAACTCTTTTTATTGTTATTCCTGTCTTTGGAATCAGGAGGCCTCCAGCCTCTCCTCCCTCAGACCCAGGAGTCCGGGTCCCGTGTAGAAAATGAAATCATTTCTGGAGCCCACCCCTGCGGTGACCCCACCCAGCTGTGCCATCAATCCCCCACTGACAGGTCAGACACAAGTGTTTGGAGAGGGGTGTCCAGGGGATCAGATGCTGGGGTCTTGTTTGGGGAAAGAATGAGACAACGAGATTCCAGAATCATGCAGTGTGAGATGACCTCAGACTTAGGGGGGCGGGGAGCAGGTGGTGGAGCAACTGGGAAGAGGGGGGCCTTGGGGGGCAGGGGAGGCCTCGGCTCTGCGCCCGAAAACTTCCAGTGGGTGGGGGGAGCTAAGGCCTGGACCCCTGGGTCTGAGGGAGGAGGGGCTGGGGCCTGGACCCCTGGGTCCGAGGGAGGAGGGGCTGGGACCTGGGTCTGAGGGAGGAGGGGCTGGGGCCTGGACCCCTGGGTCTGAGGGAGGAGGGGCTGGGCCTGGACCCCTGGGTCTGAGGGAGGAGGGGCTGGGGCCTGGACCCCTGGGTCTGAGGGAGGAAGGCTGAGTTCTTTGGTCAGGGTATCCGCCTGACCACAGCCAGTTCCAGGAGTCATCACACGATGTCGCTCTGCTCCCAGTGGGGCCAGAAGGGGCGGGCCTGGGGGCGGGGCCTTACGACCCCCAAAGTGGGGGCGGGTCTTGCTCCTGGGCAGGCCTCTGCTGGCATGGGCCCTAAGTGCCGGGCTCTGAGCACAGCCGGCGCCAGAGGGTCAGGCAGGCCTTGGAGGAGGTGAGGTCTGAAGGGCCGAGCCCAGGTCTGGAGGCGGGCAGAGCACCCTGGCCTGAGGTGGGTGGCACCTGAGGGTGACTGTGCCAGGTGGCCTGCGTCCTTGGTCCCTGAGGGGCGCCCAGGCTGCACCTGGAGGCTGTGGCATGGTTGAGGGTGAGGGAAGCAGAATCTGGGGTCCCCAGTCGTGTGAGTTGTATGAGGTTCTGGGAGAGGGGTGCGCCGGGGCTGGACCCCTGAGTCTGGCAGCGGAGAGGCTGGGGGTCCGGGTCTGAGGGGCGGCTGCGCTGGGAAAGTGGGACCCCAGGCCCGTCCAGAGCTTGGGGACTGATCCCAAGCGCTGCGCCCATGCAGGACCCAGGCGTCCCAGGCCCCCCGCACAGCCCCGCCCTCCCAGCCCGGGGCCCAGAGCACCTGTTTGTTCTCAGGAGACAGAGGCTACTCATCCACCCGCAGGGCCCAAGTCTGTTTGCTTTGGAAACAAGATGGGGAGTCTCAGTTATCTGGTTCATCTTTCAACCTCAGGGCGGCGGCGCAGGGGTGTGGGGCAGGGACATCTGTGAACTGGGCTTGAAGTCACCTCACAGCACAGACCGGTCTCCCCGCCTCTCACCAAGAGGGAGACTGAGTCACAGTGAGGAGGGCAATGAGCCCCCAGCCCCTCCTCCCTCAGACCCAAGAGTCCCGGTCCCCAGCGCCTCCTCCCTTGGGCCTGGGACCTGAGCCTGGGTGCCCCTCTCTGTCCTTGCAGAGATGCCCGGCAAGCAGTCTGCGGAAGGGCCGGTGGAGGTGGGGGCTTCCGAGGATGGCGAGGAGGACGGCCTGGGCGGCCTGACCGCGGAGGAACTCCAGCAGGGCCAGGAGGCTGCTCTGGCTCTGGAGGACATGATGACGCTGAGTGCTCAGACCCTGGTCCGGGCCGAGGTGGACGAGCTGTACGAGGAGGTGCGTCCCCTGGGCCAGGGTCGCTACGGCCGAGTCCTTCTGGTCACCCATCGTCAGAAAGGTACTGGGTGGTGGGGCACCAGGTGGCAGCGTTCAGCTGGGGGCGGGGCACGGGCCTGGGAGAGCCCAAGATGGGGAGGCTGGTAGACCAGAATCAAGTCCCACCTCCGCCCTCCGAAGCTTTGTGTTCTTTTTGTTTCTTTGGCTGGCGGTTTGTCTTTGAGACAGAATCTCACTCTTTCGCCCAGGCTGGAGGGCAGTGGCACCATCTCACTGCAAGCTCCACCTCCCAGGTCCAGCGTCCCGGGTAGCTAGGGCTCCAGGCATGCACTACCACACCCAGCTGAAGTTCTGTGTGTATGTATTTTTCTTTTTTAGTAGAGATAGTTTTGCTGTATTGGCCAGGCTGGTCTCGAACTCCTGGCCTCCCGTGAGCCATCTGCCTCAGCCTCCCAAATTGCAATTGTGATTTTAGGCGTGAGCCACAGTGCTCTGCCAAAAGTTGTGTGTTTTGAGGAACTCCCTTGACCTCTCTGAGCCTGTTTCCTCCTTTGAAAAATGTGGGTAACTATTCCTGTTGGAAGAATGGTTGGCCCTCTGAGTGTATGTGGATCGCTCTGGTTGCTGCGGACAATGCTGGTAAGACAGAGCTCCCGGCTCACAAGCCTCACGTGGCAGCTGTAGTGGTCACCGTGGGATGACGCCCAGTGATGCTGTCTGCTAAGCACTTAGCAAGGCCGGCACACACTGGGTGCGCAGGACAGCTCCTCACTCTCTGGACCTTTCTGCCAAGCACATACACGGTCTGTGTCCTTCCACGAAACAGAAAACATGGAGGAAAGCTGAGGTCAGTCGGTTCAGGGCGCACCTTCTGAGGCAGCCCTGTGCCGGGGGTCGGGCAGGCAGGGACCCAGAGTTAAATCACAGCCAGTCCCTGCCTTCGAGAAGCTCCCAGCAGGAATGCAGAGAGAACATGCATTCATCTGCTGGGGATGCCATAACAAAGGCGGGGGCTCCCACAACAGAACTTTTCCCATTTTTCTTTTTTCTTTTTTGAGACAGTCTCACTGTGTCGCCCAGGCTGGAGTGCAGTGGCACCATCTCGGCTCACTGCAACCTCCACCTCCCGGGTTCAAGCAATTCTCCTGCCTCAGCCTCCTGAGTAGCTGGGATTACAGGCATAGCTAATTTTTGTGTTTTTAGTAGAGACGGGGTTTCACCAGGTTGGCCAGGCTGGTCTCAAACTCCTGACCTCAGGTGATCCCACTGCCTCAGCCTCTCAAAGTGCTGGGATTACAGGCATGAGCCACTGTGCCTGGCCATTTTTCTTTCTTTTTTTTTTTGAAACAGGGTCTCACTCTGTTGTCCAGGATGGAGTGCAGTGGTGCAATCATAGCTCACTGTAGCTTTGACCTCCTGGGCTCAAGGGATTCTCTCACCTCAGCCCCACAAGTAGCTGAGACTACAGGTGCACGTCACCATGTCCAGTTAATTAAAAAAAATTTTTTTTTAAAGGTGAGGTCTCACTGTGTTGCCCAGGCTGGTCTCAAACTGGCCTCAAGGGGTCCTCCTGCCTTGGTCTCCCAAAGTGCTGGGATTACAGGCGTGAGCCACCATGCCTAGCCAACAGCAGAGCTCTATTTCCTCACAGCCCTGGAGGCTGGAAGCCTGAGATCAAGGTCTCAGCAGGGCTGGTTCTCCTGAGGCCTCTCACCATGGCTTGCACTTGGCGGTCTCCTCCCTGTGTCCTCACGTGGTCATCCCTCTGTGCATGTCTGTGTCCTGATGTCCTCTTCTTGTAAGAACACTAGTCATACTGGATGAGGCCCACCCACTGTAGTGACCTCATTTTACCTCTTTAAACACCCTATCTCCAAACACAGGCACATTCAGCAGGATGGGGGGTTAGGACTCCAACATACGAGTTTCGGGGAGACACAACTCAGTCGTAACACAGCAATAACACAGTCACACAGCAGCGCACCACACACAGAGATCCAGCCCTGGGTGCTCATAGAGCCGGAGGCATGAGCAGTCACAGAGCGGGGGTGTTGTCAATGAGGCCTCCCCACGGGCATGTCCCAAACGTGCATCTCGAGGCCTCCAGCACGCCTGCCCCCAGGCTGCGTGTCACTGTGGTTGAGAAGCTCAGGGCACGTGGGGAGCATAGCTGGGTGGGGATCGCTGATACCAGTAGCATGGCCTTGGCAGCAGTGATTGGGAGCACTGTGAATACACAGAAGAGGACCCACTGCAGGTGGCTGGGCAGTGGGCAGGGACGGCTGGTGTTTTTAGTAAGGAGGGCTTTTTTTTTTTTTTTTCTGAGACAGAGTCACCCAGGCTGGAGTGAGTGCAGTGGCGTGATCTTGACTCACTGCAACCTCCATCTCCTGGATTCAAGTGATTCTCTTGCCTCAGCCTTCTGAGTAGCTGGGACTACAGGTGCATGCCGCCACGCCCAGCTAATTTTTTGTATTTTTAGCAGAGATGGGTTTCACTGTGTTAGGATGGTCTCGATCTTCTGACCTCCTGATCCGCCTTCTTCAGCCTCCCAAAGTGCTGGTATTACAGGCGTGAGGCACTGCACCTGGCGGATAAGGAGGGAATTTAGCCCAGTCACACACGGCCTCGTGATGGGCAAGGTTGCACCCTGGCAGCTGACGGCTCAAAAATCAAAGAAATAAAGCTGGGTGTGGTGGCCCACACCTATAATCTCAGCACTTTGGAAGGCCAAGGCAGGAGGATTGCTTGAGGCTAGGAGTTTGAGACCAGCCTGGGCAACATAGCGAGACTGTCTGTACAAATTTTTTTTTTAATTAGCCAAGTAGTAGGAATTTCTGATGTCAGAAAAAGAAATTAGCTGGGTGTGCAATTGGCTCAGTGTGGTGATGTATGCCTATAGTCCCAGCTACTCAGGAGGCTGAGGCAGCAGAATTGCTTGAGCCTGGGAGGCGGAGGTTGCAGTGAGCCATGATCGTGCTGCTGTACTCCAGCCTGAGTGACAGAAAGAGACTTTCTCAAAAGAAAGAAAGAAAGAACAATAATAAGCGGGCATGATGGCTCCAATGCCAGTGCTTTGGGAGATGGGTGGATCATCTTGAGTCAGGCCAGGGGTTCAGGACCAGCCTGACCAACATGGTGAAACCCCATCTCTTCTAAAAAGATAAAAATTAGCCAGGTTTGGTGGTGGGTGCCTGTAATCCCAGCTGCTCCAGAGGCTGAGGCAGGAGAATGAACCTGGGAGGCAGAGGTAGCAGTGAGCTGAAATCTTGCCACTGCACGTCAGCCTGGGTGACAAGAGTGAAACTACATCTAAAAAAAAAAAAAAGAAGAAGAAGAAGACATCAGAAGTTCCCGTCTTCAGGGAGTTTAGCTTCTAGGAAGTCATTTCCACAGGTGACAAAATCCAGAATCCCTTAATTGGCTTTCTTACCCAGTGTGGGTTACCTTTTCCCCAGATGTCTCAGAAATACTTTTTTGCCTCAAACACCAGTTTGCTGTCATGAGAAGCCAACCAAGGTCATTGGAGAAATTTCATGGTATTCCCCATCTCCAAGGTTATGGACTGGTAAGAAAGCAGGGTAGAAATTCACCAAGTACTGTTATTATTTATTTTATTTTTTAAAGAGATGCCACCACATCCAGCTAATTATTTTTTTAATTTATTTTTTCATTCTGTCCCCCAGGCTGGAGTGCAGTGGCATGATCTCGGCTCACTGCAACCTCCGCCTCCTGGGTTCAAGCAATTCTCCTGCCTCAGCCTCCCAACTAACTGGGATTACAGGCGCCCACCACCACGCCTGGCTAGATTTTCTATTTTTAGTAGAGACAGGTTTTCACCATGTAGGCCAGGCTGGTCTCGAACTCCGAACTTCAAGCAATCCACCGGCCTCAGCCTCCCAAAGTGCTGGGATTACAGGCCTGAGCCACAGTGCCCGGCTTTTTTAAACTTCTTTTAGAGATGGAGGTCTCACTGTGTTACCTGGGCTGGTCTCAAACTCCTGTCCTCGAGGGATCCTCCTCCCTCAGTCTTTGAAAGCATTGGGATCTCAGGCCCAAGCCACCGGCTGGGCCACCACACTGTTAAAACTACTGGCACCACCGGTGATGCTTGGGTGGTCACGCTGTTAGGGCGGGCTCAGGAGGGAGGTGGGAATTGCAGAGGGTGGAGCTGGCCTATGGGAAAGAGTCCAAGCCCAGGGCCATCAAGGGGGACCACAGGGAAACGGCAGCTGGCCCAGGTGGCCCTTGGCTCCCGCACACCTCCCACACTTTCCCTGCTGCCCCAGGCACACCCCTGGCACTGAAGCAGCTCCCGAAACCCCGAACGTCCCTCCGCGGCTTCCTGTATGAGTTCTGCGTGGGCCTCTCGCTGGGCGTGCACTCGGCCATCGTGACGGCCTATGGCATTGGCATCGAGTCAGCACACTCCTACAGCTTCCTGACGGAGCCCGTCCTGCACGGGGACCTCATGGCCTTCATCCAGCCCAAGGTGCGTAGGCAGACCCCAAGCAAGCCGGCCGCAGGAAACACAGACACTGTGTTGGGCCTCCCCTGGCCTTCCCTACTCCCCTACCCCCCACCGCCTCCCCACCCCTACCCTTGCCTCCCTGATCCATCCCAGGAGGCCCCTCGTGGGCCCACAGGACTCGTGGAGTTGTTAGGCCTCTTTGATCATAGACATCACAGAACACACATGATACACTATGGAGACTCACCAGGCAGCACCAGGTTACACTGGACCCCAATCAAGTACAGGCCCTATGGGGTCACCCCAGGCTCACTAAACCCACAGGCCTCGTGGGGGTCACACTAGGCCCCAATAAACTCACAGGCCTCACAGGTCACCTTAGGCCGCACTAAACCCACAGGCTCCATGGGGTCACAGTAGGCCTTACAGGGTCACCCTAGGCCCTCTGAACCCACAGGCCTCACAGATCATACTTGGCCTCATGGGGCCACCAATTCACAGCCTTCCTTACTGGCCTCCTTAGGGTCCAGGCCTGCGTCCCGGGCGGAGGAGGGGCCCTGTGGTCTCAGGTGCCTCCATTGGCCTCCAGGCACGGGCCCGCCCCGCTCCCGCACGTGGGCCTCAGTCTCAGGCCCCTCCTGTCCTGGGGCACGGGCCCCCGCCCCTCTGCCGCACGTGGGCCTCAGTCTCAGGCCCTTCCCGTCCTGGGGCTCGGCCCCGCCCCTCTGCCGCACGTGGGCCTCAGTCTCAGGCCCCTCCCGTCCTGGGGCTCGGCCCCGCCCCTCTCCCGCAGGTGGGCCTCCGTCTCAGGCGCCTCCTGTCCTGGGGCTCGGCCCCGCCCCTCTCCCGCACGTGGGCCTCAGTCTCAGGCGCCTCCTGTCCTGGGGCTCGGCCCCGCGCCTCTCCCGCAGGTGGGCCTCCCGCAGCCCGCAGTGCACCGCTGCGCCGCCCAGCTGGCCTCCGCCCTGGAGCACATCCACGCGCGCGGCCTGGTGTACCGGGACCTGAAGCCGGAGAACGTGCTGGTATGCGACCCCGACTGCCGGCGCTTCAAGCTGACCGACTTCGGCCACACCAGGCCTCGCGGGACGCTGCTGCGCCTGGCCGGGCCGCCCATCCCCTACACGGCCCCCGAGCTCTGCGCGCCCCCGCCCCTCCCCGAGGGCCTGCCCATCCAGCCCGCCCTGGACGCCTGGGCGCTGGGGGTCCTGGTCTTCTGCCTCCTCACGGGCTATTTCCCCTGGGACCAGCCCCTGGCCGAGGCCGACCCCTTCTACGAGGACTTCCTCATCTGGCAGGCCTCGGGCCAGCCGCGGGACCGTCCTCAGCCCTGGTTCGGCCTGGCCCCCGCGGCCGACGCGCTTCTGTGGGGGCTGCTGGACCCCCGCCCCCGAAGGAGGAGCGCCGTGAGCACCATCAGGGAGCACCTGGGGCGCCCCTGGAGGCAGCGGGAGGGCGAGGCTGGAGAGGAGGCCGGGCAGTGAGCGGGCCTGGGGCTGGCGGAGACGGACGCCGCCCCATCGAGGCCTCGAGCCCGCCTCTTGGCGGCTTTTGGTTGCTCCTCCGTGTGTTTTCATCCCTGTGGCTTGGGTTCCCCTCGGCGTCGTGCTCCCACCTCCTCTGCAGGCTGCATCCCTCCCTTGGTCCATGGGGGCCTCAGACCTCTGTGCGTCCCTCCGTACCCGCCGCCACCTTCCCCAGGGCCTCCGCACTTGCTGTTTGCTCGGGACTCATCCCCTCACCCCCTACACTTTTTTTTTTTTGAGCTAGGGTCTTGCTCTCCCAAGCTGGACTCAGTGGCTTGATCTCAGCTCACTGCAGCCTCGAAATCCACAGCTCCAGCGATCCTCTGGCCTCAGCCTCCTGACTAGCCGGGACTACAGGCATGCGCCAACACGCTCGGCTAATTTTAAAAAGTTTTTAGAGATTGGGGAAGTCTTGCTATGTTGCACAGGTGGGTCTCAAATTCCTGGCCTCAAACAATCCTTCTACCTCCACCTCCTGAGTAGCTGGGATTACAGGCAGGGCTGCACCACCATGCTCAGCTAGTTTTACATTTTTTTAGTAGAGATGGGGGTCTTGCTATGTTGCCCAGGCTAGTCTCAAACTCCTGGCCTCAAGCAGTTCTCCAGCCTCCGCCTCCCACAGTGCTGGGATATCAGCTGTGTGTACCAAATGCTTACTGTCTGCCTCCCCATCCCCCAACTGTACTGTTCCTCGAGGACGTGCGTCCTCTTCTAACTGCATGGCTTATTTTTTGTGGTTATTTTGTAAGCTCCTGCAGTCGGGGGTCTTTGCCCATACCATGTGCTGATGGACCCCATGTACTCAGCGACTGGCCTGCAGCAGAGGTCAGGAAATGTCTGTGAAATAAATGAGCTGGTGTGGCGTGGCGTGGTCTCCTCTCCGTCCCTGTCCTCCCGACGTCCTCTCCCTCCTCTCCCTCCTCTCCAGCCGGGTCTCCCTCCCACCTGGCACCACCCTCTGTGATGTGCTTGCCTTCTCTCACCCCAGCGGCTCTGCAAATAAACTCCATCTGGCACTCCCATCCCAGTGCTGCTGAGAGTCTGTCCGCTTGGGAATGAGAAGGGGGGTGCACATCAGAGGGCGTGGGAGGGTGGGGTGCAGAGTTGAAGAGACAGACACAGAGCAGGGAGAGATGGAGAGAGACAGAGATACACATGCAGAGAAACATGCAGGACAGAAAAGAAGGAGAGATGGAGACAGAAACATACAGAAAGAAACGGAGGATGAGAGAAAGAAACACGAGAAGGAGAAACGGAGGGGGGAGAGAGACAAACAGAGAAAGAGAGAGACAGAGATGGAGAGAGAGGAGGAGACGGAGGGGCGAAGATGACCCGGTGTGGCCTGAGCCTCCCCGCAGGGGGTCCTGAGGCAGAGCTGTGGGCAGGAGGGAGTGAGCCACTTGCTTCTAAGAATCCCTTCCTTTACCAAACCAAAGTTTGTGCTAACAATGGAATGAAAAATACAGTCCTCAAAGCTTCCATCAAGGAACTAGGCGCGCGTGTGCATGTGTTTGCAAGTGTGAATGTCATGTGTGAGCATGTGTATGCCAGTGAGTGTGCACGTGTGTCCGTGAGTGTGCGCACGTGTGAGTGCACATGCATGTAAAGGAGGGAGGATGGGGTGCAGAGATGGAGAGAGACAGAAAAGGGAGAGAAAAAGGAGAGATGGAGATAGAGAAACAGACACAGACAGAGGAAAAGAGAAACAGACAGTGGAGAGAGAGAAGGACAGAGTCGGAGATGTAGACAGAAGACAGGAAGGGACAGAGACGGGTGAGGATGACGGCGCTGGTGCTGCCTGAGCCTCGAGCGTGTGGGTGATCACACAGCTTTGTGCCTGTTGTGTATCCACGAGCACGCGAGCTTGTGTGTGCCGACGTCCTTGTGTGTATGGGGGTGAATGTGCCTCACTGTGTGTGGACATCGGATCCATGTGTGCGTGCACATGCCTGTCAGTGTGTAGCCAGGGTGGGAAGGTCACACGGGTGCCATCTAGCCTCTCTCATTCGCACCTTCCTCCTCTCTCCCCGGCCCTGCTTGGCAGCTGCCCTGTTTGCAAACACTCCCTCTTCCTCTCCGCGCCCTCCTTGGCCTCAGGCCCAGAGCAAGGCTACAACTCAGGGCCGGATCGTGTGTCACACACTCCCTGGCCCCTGCACACCCCGGAGGGCCCCTGCTGAGGCCATTGAGGTGTTGCCCAGAGTGGGGCTGACAGCAGGTGTGCTCCTGTGGAGGGACCCCAAGGAGCCTTTGAATCCAGGTTCAAGCCAAAGCATTGAAGCCTCTGACCCGGGCAATCTGGGTGAGCTTCCTGGAATAGGAATCACTGGAGAGAAGAAGGGAGTCAATGGAGGTGGGTCTATCAAGGCCTCCCACCCCCCCTTTATCTGTGAACCTCAAATAGCTGAGCTGTTAGGCCAAGAATGTGTCCCAAAAATCTGGAGGTGGCTGGGATGCCACGTGCTGGGTGGGAGGGAGTGGAGCCCAGGCAGGGGGCGTGGTGGGGGGGGTGTTGATTGCTGGCGGCAGCTGAGGATTAACTGGAAGGTGATAATGACCCGGCCTGTCTTGGGCGGAACATACGAGAGGACAGAAAATTCCCAGGATGGGCCTGACCCTGACAGGCTGGCAGGGACAACACTAATTAAGTAATACTTAGTGCTAGCCAGAGGCTGGACCCCAGTCAGGCAGCTCAAAGGCCACTTCTGCTTCCCAGCCTGTCCCCAAGGTGGTGAGGGGGTCCCTGGGCTCAGCCCATCTCATGCACAGGGCAGCCAGGTTCCTCCTGCACCCACTGAGTGGGGGTGCAAGGCTGGAGCCGAACCCAGTGGGCCTCCCGGCCTTGGTCCCTGCTGCTAGCCTGCATGGATGTCCTGGTGTGGTCAGCGGGAGGAAGGGCCTGGGGGCATGGGGGTGTGGGTGAGTGTGCGGGTGGGGGTGGGGCTGTGTGAGCATGAGTGAGCTGTGTGGGAGTGAACATACATGTTCAGATTGGGTACGGGTGTAGATGTGTGAGGATGGGTGTGAGAGTGAGACTAGTGTGTGTGAGACCAAGACACTGTATTAGAGAGCAGGTATGAGTGTGAAAGAATATAAAGGCACGGGCCAGGCGCGGTGGCTCATGCCTCGAATCCCCTGAGGAGGCTGAGGTGGGAAGAGCGTTTGAGGCCAGGGGTTTGAGACCAGCCTGGGAAACTAGTTTTGGGAACGTTTGTATTACCTGTTTTTTCTTTTCTTCTCTTTTCTTTTCTCTTCTTCCTTCTCCTCCTCTTCCTCTTTTTTTGTTCTTTCTTCTTTTTTTTTGAGACAGAATTTTGCTTTTGTCACCTAGGCTGGAGTGCAGTGGTGCAATCTCAGCTCATAACAACCACTGCCTCCCGGATTCAAGCAATTTTCCTGCCTCAACCTCCAAAGTAGTTGGGACTACAGGCACCTGCCACTACACTGGGCTAATTTTTGCATTTTTTGTAGAGACGGGGTTTCACCATGTTGGCCAGGCTAGTCTTGAACTCCTGGCCTCAAGTGATCCACCTGCCTCCGCCTCCCAAAGTGCTGTTATTACAGGCGTGAGCCACCACACCTGGCCTTAGTAATTTTTGCTTTCAAGTATTATTATTTAAGAAATAAATTTTGTGGCTGGGCACAATGGCTCATGCCTGTAATCTCAACACTGGGAGGTCGAGGCAGGCGGATCACCTAAGGACGGGAGTTTGAGACCAGCCTGACCAACATGGAGAAACTCCATCACTACTAAAAATACAAAATTAGCCAGGTGTGGTGGCATGTGCCTGTAATCCCAGCTACTCAGGAGGCTGAGGCAGGAGAATTGCCCTAACCCGGGAGGTGGAAGTTGCAGTGAGCCCAGATTGTGCCATTGCACTCCAGCCTGAGCAACAAGAGTGAAACTGCATCTCAAAAAAAAAAAAAAAGAAAAAAGAAATACATTTTGTAAGGCTGTAGCTCCAGTACATAGTGACTCCTAAGTGTGAGATTCCATATTTATAAACAGCTTCCATGCAAGGCCAATGCTGCAGCTTCTGTGGGTCACGGTTGAGGTGCAGGGAATGTGAGAATGTGACTTTAGAGAACTGATCCAGCGTCGGGCCAGACTCTTATTCACCAAACCACTTCTCTGCTCGTTCTTCCGGGCCTCCGATATCAGCGCTCCGAGGAGGCCATACCCATTGCCCATGATAATAACAACAGGTAGGTCTTCCTTCATAGCCCTTATCTGATGAAGGAAGTCCTCTCTGCTCTAAGTTTGGTGTGTGTGTGTGTGTGTGTGTGTGTGTGTGTGTGTGTGTGTGCGTGCGTGCGTATGTACCGTGCTGAATTTCATTAAGTGTGTTTTTTTCTGCATCAGTTGCACTTGCAGGGCCTATGCAGCTACTGTTCTGGGCTGGTTGCAAGCTGGCAGGCAGAGGATCGAGCTCAGCTGTCCTGTGGGAGGTATCCAGAGTCAGGGCCAGCAGTGGGCGGGGGCTGGCCACCCATTCTGGCCGTGGGCCCTGAGGCCAGATGTTTGGGCTTAGCTGCCTGGCCAAGCAGGGATAGAGTGACTGGGTAATTAAGCACTCCCTTCTACAGAGCTGGCAGAAGGCAGCCGGGGGCGGAGGGGCCTAGGGCCAGAGTGCCGGACAGCCCCCCTCCACCTCTGGCCTGCAGAGAGGAGCCCTAAGCCCATGCTGGGCCCCCTGCTGCTTTTGGTGGGGGACGACCCAGAGCCAGGGCTCACCTGCCCCGACCTGAACAGAAAAGGAGCCGTTTTCTTCCACATTGGGGTGCTGCCCTATGACCCCCTGACTACCAAGGGCAGAAGCCCTCCCCTCAGCCTCCCCAGGGAACCAGTCAGCAGTTATTTAAGTCTCAGGGCTTAATGAGATCTGGGGAACAGAATTCTCAGCATGCTCCTTCGCCCGCTGGCGGGAGCAGATAGTTCATCTATCAGGACCCCCAGACATTATCCACCCCCACCTAAACAAGTAACTGGACCCTGCTGGCCTTTACAGGACTGCGGGGGCGCCAGCCTCCATCACCTTCCACGACCTCTGAGCCAGGCTCTGGTGTGGGGAGAGGAGGAGGAGGAGGAAATGGTTTCCTGCTTGAGGCTGCGAGAGCCAGAATCAGAGTGGGGGGTCTTCTAAGATGTCCCCCAGTTTACAAACCAGCAAGCTGAGGCACAGAGATGGGAAGGAGCCCACCCAGGGTCGCTTGGAGTGGGGCTGTCATGGAAGCCCTAATCCAGAAACCCGGGCTGTGGTCAAAGCACAGAAATTCACATCACAGTATTCTGGGTTTGAGTCCGTGGCTCTGCTGTGTGGCCTTAGGCAAGGGGCCTGCCCTCTCTGATCCTCACAGTCCTTTCTGAAGCAGAGATCAAAGTTCCTCCCTCAAAGGGCTATGGTGAGGACTGGATGTAGTTTATGAAGAGTCCCATGCGGTATCGTCACAGAAAAGTACAGGCAGGCATGGTCGCAAGCACTGTTGTTAACTGGGCAAATCCTACGTGTCATCCTGTCCTTATCTCACTACCTCATTTAATCCTCACAACCCCATGAGGCAGGCGCTATTGCTCTCCCCATTTTACAGGTGAAAAAAACTGAGACTCAGAGAAGGGAGGGAAACTGCCAGACTTCCACAGCTGGGACATGGTTAAGCCAGGACTTGAACCCAGGTCAGTCTGACAGCCGTGGAATATTTTATTTTTTCTTTCTTTTTTTAAATAAAGTTGGGGGGTCTCACTGTGTTTCTAGTCTGGAACTCCTGGGCTCAAGCCATCCTCCCGTCTTGCCCTCCCAAAGTGCTG
The DNA here is from genome assembly GCA_004027715.1 of Plecturocebus donacophilus. Classification (NCBI taxonomy): domain Eukaryota; kingdom Metazoa; phylum Chordata; class Mammalia; order Primates; family Pitheciidae; genus Plecturocebus; species Plecturocebus donacophilus. The sequence goes on along the minus strand of PVKP010036012.1, from coordinate 4,774 downwards.
GGATTACAGGCCTGAGCCACTGTGCCCAGATGGATTTTTCTTTTTTTTTAAAACAGTCTTGCTCTGTCATCCAGGCTAGAGTGCAGTGGTGCAATCTTGGCTCAATGCAACCTCTGCCTCCTGGGTTCAAGCAATTCTCCCACCTCAGCCTCCCAAGTAGCTGGGATTACAGGCACCCACCACCACGCCTGACTTATTTTTGTATTTTTAGTAAGACAGGGTTTCACCTTCTTGGCCAGGCTGGTCTTGAACTCCTGACCTTGTGATCCACCTGCTTCAGCCTCCCAAAGTGCTGGGATTATAGGCCTGAGCCACTACACCCCGACTCGAATATTTTCTTAAGAGCAAGGGCCCTGAGTGCCAAGCATGGCCCACCACATGTTCCCTTAGTGATCTGGGGCATACAACCAAACCTCTCTGTGTCTCAGTGCCCAGATCTGCAGAATGGGGATAAACACAATAATTGCTCTCACTTGACAGGTGCTTATCAAGAACCCTCGTAAGCACTCTCTTAGGTATTAACTTAGTCAATCATTACAGCAACCCCATGAGGTATGTGTACTATTATTATCCCTTGTTTATAGTTGGGGAAGCTCAGACCCAGAGGTTAAGTAACTGGCTCATGTTCACTCCCAGCAAGGACTCAAACTCAGGAATCTGGGCTGCAAAGCTCACCTCCTCAACTGCTGAGCTGTGGTAACAGTACCCTCCTCGCAGGCACCCGTTAAGACAAAATGACATCATCATCCATGCAAAGCCCTTAAAACAGAGCCTGACACATAGGAAGTGCCCAACAAATATTAACCATGCTGATGATGATACACTTTCATTCAAAAAGTGTTTGTTACTGAGAGTGTACTCTGCATCAGCTTCTGTGCTAGAAGCTGAGCTCACATCTATGAACAAGGCCAAGTTTTGGCTCACATGAAGCTTCATGATTGTCACCACCGGCATCATGATCATCAGTACCACGATCATCTTTACCACCATAGTCACCAGCATCGTCATTACCATCACTGCCTCATCACCATGACCTTCCTTCATGGCCATTGCCACCATGATCACCGTTAACACCATCAGTGCCATCATGATGACCACCACTACCACCATCACCGTCACCATCACCATCAGTGTGACCATCACCGCCATCATCACCCTTATCACCATCATCATTATCACCACCACTACCACCACCATCATTACTACCATCATTCCCTCATCACCATGACCACCACCACCACCTTACCATTATCATGATCATCACCACGATGATCATCCTATCATGATCACCATCATCATTGCCATCAGGACCATCACCACCATCATAATCATCACCATCGTCAACACCGCCTTGCATAGCACCTGGGCTATTCACATACCAAGATCCAGCTTGTGATTCTCTCTAGGATTCCCCAAAAACACCATTCACACTTTTTTTTTAATTAGATACTTTGGTTTTCTTTTTTTGTCAGGAGTGTCTTAAACCCCTCAAATCCTGGAGAGGGTCACACATCTCCCCTCAGAGGCCTTTCCTCTTCCTCTGGGGTAGTGGTGGTTGGTGCAGGCATGGTGGGGGGCCAGGTCACCTCTCCCAGTCTCTTCACGGCTTCACCCAGCTGCCCCAGACCCCGGGCAGCCTCTACCAGCTGGGTCAGCCCCAGCAGCAGGGCCTGGCGCTCCTGCCGGTCCTGTTCCACAACCTGGGTCAGCCTCTGCAGCTGACCACCCACGTCCCTCACGGCGGCCACTAGTTCCACCAGGGCAGGTGGCTCACAAGCCATGACCCTTACAGGTGGTGTTGGGGCCATACATGGACCATGGGGGCCCGGGCTCTGACCAGGGGTTGGCCCTAGGGTGAGGTGGTCAAGAGGAAGTTGATCCAAGGGATGGGCTGTGGGGGAGAGGTGGGGGTCAGGGGGCACAGTGAGGTCAGAGGCTGAGTGTGGCACATGGGTAGGTGGAGGGGTTAGGCTGGGGCTCTGGCTTCTGGATGGCTTGAAGTCCTCAGTGGACAGTGGGTCTATGCTTGTGGCTGTGGAGGACCTGGAGGAGCTGGACTCCACGGCTGGAGAGGGCTCTAAGGTGGGCATTTGGGATGTGGGGGGGTGAGGAGCAGGTGCTGTGAAGGTCAGCTCGGGACGCAGACTGGGCTTGACTGTCGGTGCTGGAGTGGGAGAGGAGAGTTCTGTCCCCACAGAGGTGGGAAGGGACTCGGCAGTGATGATAGGGGTTGAGGGGTCAGGAGTGGTGGTGAGGTGAGGGGTTGTGGTGGGCTGCATGGTGGTGGTGGGTTGAGGGGTTGTGGTGGGGTCAGGAGTCGTGGTGGAGTGAGTGGTGGTGGTGGGTTCAGGGGTTGTGGTGGGCTCCATGGTGGTGAAGGGTTGAGGGGTTGTCGTGGGGTCAGGAATCATGGTGGAGTGAATGATGGTGGTGGGTTGAGGGGTTGTGGTGGGGTGAGTGGTGGTAGGGAAGTGAGGGGTCATGGTAGGGTGAGAGGTCAAGGTAGGGTGAGGGGTCGTGGTGGACTCAGGGGTCAATGTGGGATCAGAGGTAATAGTGGAGTGAGGGCTTGGGGAGGTGTCCGGGGATCTGGAATATTCTGAGACTGTACTGGGGTATGGAGTTGCGTCCAAGTCTGAGGCTGTGTCAGATTCTGGGGTCCGCTCTGAGGTAGGGGAAAGGCTGGTCACCTCCAACGGTGTAGAAGGGTCGGAGGTGAGCTCTTTGAGCAAGGTGGGTGGGGGCGTGGGTGAGAGCTCCGGGGTCGGCGCTGGAACCACACTGGAGTCAGGGGTGGACAAAGCAAAGTCGGGGCTTGTCAAGGTAAGGTCGGGGTTCGTCCGGGAGGCCGGGTCTGAGGTGGGTGAAGTGTCCGCAGGGTCAGAGGTCGCCTCGGGCGTTAAGGCTGAGCGGGGAGTGAGCTCTAGGCTAGAGTCAGAGGTCAGCGCTGGGCCTGGTGGTCCCGGAGAGGCGGAGGGACCTGTGGACGGGGTGGGGGGCGCTGTCCTGATAGCAGTGGGCCGCGGCGTCCTGCGCTCGGGCCACGGTTTCCTCGGGGAACCTGGAGGAGGAGGAGGAAAGACAGATGGACGGTCTGAGGTCAGCCGGCTCCGCCCACCCCGCGCCCCGCCCCGCCCCTCGAGGAACCGACCAATGGAAAGGCGCAGAGCCTCGAGACGTCATGGGTAACCAGCAGATTTTACCCGACCCTGGGGCCCCTCCTCCCCGCTTCCTCCGATGTCTCCAGGCGCCACCTGGCGTCCTCCTCTGCGGGAGGATGCTCGGATGCTCGGGACGATGCTCGGAGGATGCTCGGATGCTCCGGATGAGGGAATGTGGAGGGGCACGCGGGTTGCAGGAGAGGGTGCAGGAGGGTGAGGTGAGGGAGGGATGCAGGGGCTGCTGGGACGCGGGAGGAGGCGGGAGTGCTCAGAAGCCTGCAGCCTACGGGGGGATGTGGGGAGCCGGGGGAGGCACAGAGGCCCAAGAGGGCTCCGAAGGGTAATTTTAGTAATCAAGATAAATATCTCTATGGGGTTTTTTATTTATAAGTTAAAGTCTGGCTGTATAGCCCAGGCTGGAGTGCGGTGGCAAGATCATACCTCACTGTAATCTTGAACTCCTGTGCTCAAGCGTTTTTACGTAGTATTTTTAAACAATAAACATTAATGCAAAAGATCCACAGTTAACCAAAGTTAACATTTTAACCAAAGACAGGATCCAACAGGGCGGGGATTAGGGTGAGCCCAGTGAGGTGGATGGGACCCTGTCTTCAGTTCATTATGGGTTCTTTTTTTTTCCATTAATTTTCATTTTTAAAAATACTATATTATGTATCTTGATTTTGGTGTTTTTGGCACCCACTCAAGTTTTGGGCCTGAGTAGCAGGAGGAGCCTCACCCTCTTCTGGGACTGGCTTCTAAGTGAGTGCCAGTTTTATCCCCATTTTACAGATGGAGGAAATTAGAGCAAGAGGCTACATGACTTGCCCAAGGTCACACAGACACAGTTTGCAAGTTGCAGGGATAAGACTTGAACCCAAGTTGTTTGCACATAAAGTCTAGGCAGTTAAATACCACATCCTCAGTGAGGGAATGTGCTATGATCCACAGTGCCAATACAGTAGCCCTTGAAATGCGGCCAGTGTGAACGAGGAGCTGAATGTTTCATTTTCAAAGTGTTGATTCATTTAAGTTTAAACAGCCACCTATGTTCATAGCTACCATACTGAACCACACCGATCTACAGATTTCCACTCATTCCTGCAGGGTCTTTAAGGGCATCCCTTCCCCACATTGTCCTTTGTTTGTGGGATTGGAGAAGTGGTTAAATAAAGGGCTTGTGCTCAAAGCAAAGCAGGCTGTCCCAGTTTAGACTGCAGCTGCATGGCTTCCTAGCTGGGTGACTGTGGCAAATTACTTCACTGATCAAATCTCAGTTTCTTCCCCACCTATAGACTATAGATCACCAACGTATCTCCCTTGCAGAGTTGTCAAAAGGACTCAGGGAGATCATGGTTGTGCAAAGTACTTAGCATAATGTCTAGCACAAAATGAGCACTCTCATTGATGTTGTCAGAGTCATTGATGTCTGTGCTTCAATTTCACTCATTTGAGAAATGGGCAAAATTATAGGCCTACATCATGGAGCTCAGGTAAATTTCTTTCTTCCTTCCTTCCTTTTGTTCTTTCTCCTTCCTTCCTTCCTTCCTTCCTTCCTTCCTTCCTTCCTTCCTTCCTTCCTTCCTTCCTTCCTTCCTTTCTCTTTCTTTCTT
>PVKP010036011.1:0-22794 GCA_004027715.1 Plecturocebus donacophilus | reverse complement strand
TAGAGAAACCCCATCTCTATTAAAAATACAAAATTAGCGGGGTATAGTGGTGCATGACTGTAGTCTCAGCTACTCAGGAGGCTGAGACAGGAGAATTGCTTGAACCTGGGAGGCGGAGGTTGCGGTGAGCGGAGATTGCACCATTGCACTCCATCCTGGGCAACAGGAGCTGTCTCAAAAAAAAAAAAAAAAGGGCAACAGGTTTGAATAGACAGTTCTCCAAAGAAGATATACAAATGGCCAATGAGCATATGAAAAAATTATCAACATCATTAGTCATGGGGAAATGTAACTCACAACCATAATGAAATATTACTTCCTACCCACTAGGATGGCCATAAAAACAAACAAACAAAACAACAATTATTAGTGATGATGTGGAGAAACGGGAACCCTTGTACGTTGCTGGTGGTCATGTAAAATGGTGCAGCCACTGTGGATAACAATTTGGATTCCTCAACAGGTTAAAAAGAATTATCATATGATCCAGCAATTCCACTCCTAGATACATACCCAAAATAATTGAAAGTAAGTGTTCAAAAACAAAAGTTTGCACATGAATATTCACAGCTGCACTATTCACAAAAGCCAAAAGGTAGAAACATCTTAAATGCCTATGAACTGACTTGGATAAACAAAATGTATGTCCTTACAATAGAATATAATTCAGCCATGAAAGGCAATGAAGCGCTGACACAGGCTACAACATGGATGAACCTTGAAAACGTGCGGCATTAAAGAAGCCAGACATGAAAGGCCACATATTATATGATTCCATTTATATGAAATATTCAGAACAGGCAAACTCATAGAAACAGAAAGCATATTTGTGGTTTTAACAGCTGAGGGGAGGAGAGAGTGGGGAGTGATTGCTTAAGGGGCACAAGGTTTCCGTTTGAGGTGATGAACATGATGTTAGGTTGTACCTAACATCACTGACTTGAATACTTTGAAATGGTAAATCTTGTGTTACGTGTATTTTATCACAGTAAAAAATGGAAAAAAAAAAGACAGAAATAAATAATAGGGTCTTGAGGAAATAGCTAAATTAAATATCATTGTCCTCCAGGTAAGATGCTCCATGATATGCCAAATAGTGTAAGGAATGGTCCAGAAACCTGTGAAATCTGCACAGCAGATGAACATCATAAGCAAGTCTCAACAGTGTAAATGTGGAAGTTATTGTGATGAAGATGGGACCACCATCCTTCAACAAGAAACAGCCTAAATACACTCATGTATGTATCACAGACTGTTCTAAGCCCTTTACAAAATTAAACTAATGGTATCCCTATAACAGCTTTATGAGAAAAGTGCTATTATTATTCCCATGTGGTACCATGTCTAGGTTGATGATGAGACCACTAATTAAGGAGTATGAGTGTATTAGCTTTTCTTCTTCTTCTTCTTCTTTTTTTTTTTTTTTTGAGACAGAGTCTCACTCCATCACCGGGCACCAGGCTGGAGTGCAGTGGCGCAACCTCGGCTCACTGCAACGTCTGCCTCCTGGGTTCAAGCAATTCTCCTGCCTCAGCCTCCCGAGTAGCTGGGATTACAGGCGCGCGCCACCACACCTGGCTAATTTTTTTTTTTTTTTGTATTTTTAGTAGAGACGGGGTTTCACCATGTTGGCCAGGATGGACTTGATCTCTTGACCTCATGATCTGCCCGCCTCAGCCTCCCAAAGTGCTGGGATTACAGGTGTGAGCCACCGTGCCCGGCCTCTTTTTATTTTTGAGATGAGTCTCACCCTCAGGCTGGAGTGCAGTGATGCCATCTCAGCTCACAGCAACCTCTGCCTCCTGGGTTCAAGTGATTTTCCTGCCTCAGCCTCCTGAGTAGCTGGGATTACAGGCACCCACCATCATGCCTGGCTAATTTTTGTATTTTTAGTAGAGTTGGGGGTTTGCCATGTTGGCCAGGCTGGTCTCAAACTCCTGACCTCAAGTGATCTGCCCACTTCAGCTTCCCAAAATGCTGGGATTATAGGCGTGAGCCACCGTACCCGGCCTGATTGTATTAGTTTTCTATTGCTGTTTTAACAAATCACCATAAATTTTGTGGCTTAAAACAACACACATTTATTGTCTGTTTTTGTAGGGTAAGATTCTGGGCACAGCTGAAATGGATTCTCTAGAGTCTCATCAGGCTGCACTACAGGTGCTGGCTCAAGGGAGAGTCTCTAATCCCAATCTTTCTTTCTTTCTTTTTTAAATAAAGAGACAGGGTCTCGCTATGTTGCCCGGGCTGGAGTGCAGTGGCTGTTCACAGGCGCGATCCCACTACTGATCAGCACGGGAGTTTTGACCTTCTCCGTTTCCTACCTGGGCCAGTTCACCCCTCCTTAGGCAACCTGGTGGTCCACCGCTCCCGGGAGGTCACCATATTGATGCCCAACTTAGTGCGGACACCCGATCGCATAGTGCACTACAGCCCAGAACTCCTGGGCTCAAGCCATCCTCCATCCTCAGCCTCCGAATAGCTGGGACTACAGGCACGCCACCGCGCCCGGCTAATCCCAGTCTTTCAAAGTGGAGTCATATATAACATAATGTTATGTTTTAAGTGACATCCCATCACCTTTGCCATATGATGTAACCTAATGAAAGCAGTGACAACCTATCAGCTTTTCCACGTTCTATTGGTTAGAAGCAAGCCTGCCTATACTCAAGGAGAAGTGACACAAAAGCATGGACATCAGGAGGTGGGAATCTATGGAGGTCATCCTTAGGGTCTGTCTGCCACAACGATTGAGCAAAGCAATTAATTCTGGGTCCCTGAGATTCAGGATTTTTAAAAATTTCTATTTTTTTTTGTCCTTTCTTTTCATTAAAAAAATTTTTCTCTGGCCAGCCATGGTGGTTCATGCTTATTGGAAACCGGTTTATAAAGTCGGGAAAAATCCACACCCACACCGAGACAATGGATTAATCAGCAAGGCTAGTTTTACTTCCTGCAGGAAGGGTGCAATTCACCGGCAGTGGTGCCACAAGAGCACACCTGAACAAGGAGACAGGGACATTTATAACTTTGATAACCTGACACAATTGCCCTATTGCTGTGTCCAGTTTCCATTGGCCGGAATGGGACCTCACATTCTATGCTTGACCCGATTGGCTAAAAACTTGGAAATTTACTAAAGAAGTAAAGGCAGAGGAGAAAAAAGGAAAAGAGGAAGCAACTGGAGGAATGCTTAGAGAAGTGATAACATTTTCAAATAAGGAAGGAGAATAAGCTGTGACCTAAGACTTGCCTAGGCTTGTCCAGGCATGTTAGGGCAAATATCTAGGTTAAAGTGTAAGAACTGGCCGGGCGCGGTGGCTTCCGCCTGTAATCCCAGCACTTTGGGAGGCCGAGGCAGGCGGATCACGAAGTCAAGAGATAGAGACCATCCTGGCCAACATGGTGAAACCCCGTCTCTACTAAAAATACAAAAATTAGCTGGGCATGGTGGCACACACCTGTGGTCCCAGCTACTCCAGAGGCTGAGGCAGAAGAATTGCTTGAACCCAGGAGGCGGAGGTTGCAGTGAGCCCAGATTGTGCCACTGCACTCCAGCCTGGCGACAGAGCAAAACTGTCTCAGGAAAAAAAAAAAAAAAAAAAAGTGTAAGAACTAAGAACTCGGGATGCAATTACTTCTTTATTATGACTAACAGCTACTTTAAGATTATTAGCAAAAGCTTTAAAGTAAATTAACCTTTGAAGAAACTATTATTTATTAGTAATGAACTAAGAGGAAAAACTTTAAAGAGGTATTTATTCTTATCTCCTACAGGCCTGTAATCCCAGCACTTGGAAGGCCGAGGCACGCAGATTGCTTGAGCTCAGGGGTTCAAGACCAGCCTGGGCAACAGGGCAAAACCCCGTCTCTACAAAAAATACAAAAATTAGCTGGGCGTGGTGGCACATGCCTGTGGTACCCCAGCTACTCGGGAGGCTGAGGTGGGAGGATGGCTTGAGCCCTGGAGGTGGAGGTTGCAGTGGGCCGAGATCGTGCCATGCACTCCAGAGTGACACAGCCAGACCCTATCCCAAAAAAAGAAAAAAAAAATCTTTCCCTTTTAGTGTTTTTAAAGTGCTCTTCCCAAAGATATTCAGGATTTTAAACAATTTTGAAGGATTTCTAAAATGAAAAATGTTTAAAGAAAAATTCCCCCAGAAGAGATCCATCTTAAACTTGGTGACAGATGGACTCTGTAGCCTTCTTGCTTCCCACAAGGACATAAATATTACTTAACCTTACATCGCATCAGGTATTTGTAAGGCCAGTTGCCTTGCTGGGAGGCCGGACACACCCACCTATTCTGCACCCGGCACCTAACTCTGCACCCAGCACCCATCTCTGCACGCACCTGGCCCTGCACACGGCACCTACCTCTGAGCACATGTTCCCCTGGAAGCATCCGGCTGATGTAACCCTAGGCGGATCTTCCGTTAGGAAAAACCCGCCGAACAATCTACCCACCAATAGCAGCCCACCCCGTCTCCATCCCGCTCCCCCGCAACCAATTAGAGCACCCGGCCACTCCTCGGTCCCTAAAGCTATAAAAACCCCACGTCCCAGGAAGTCAGCGCAACTTCTCTGGCCCCCTCTCCCTGGACCAGAGAACCTCTCCCGGGAGCCGAATAAATTTTACCTGCTTTACACTAAATGGCCTCAGTTGCCTTATTCTAAATCCTTCCTTAAAATAAACCTTACAGTATTTAAGTAAAAATAAGTGAATAAAAGTAAATATTACTTGACCAGTTTTAAACTTGACGTGGCTTTGGCTTTGCGTTTCCTGCGAAGATGGCCATACCAGTCAATACCTTTATGAACCTCAGCATCCCCCTTCTGCTTCCTCATGGAAGCTGTCAGACTGAGGCTCCCACTTCATCGCCTGAAAACATGGCAGTTGTTCTTTTCGGGGCTATCCAATTTCATACTTTCCACTGTGTGTAGTCTTGGCAGGAAGGGAATTTCTAACACCTGCTTTCTGCTGCTGGCTCCCATTACAAAACTGAAGGGGCAAGATATTTTCTTTACCTGATCCCTGGTATAGACATGGTATGGGCACTTTACCCAAATTTGGCTCACTCTTAGGACTTTGATGCAATGATGGAAGAAATTTTGGAAGACTGTTCCCTACAATTTCAATGATATCACAAATACTTTTTCCTTCCCATTCCTGCAGATCAAGACAAAAGATCTTGTGCTCTGGGCTCTATTGTGGGACTCATAGATCCTAGGACATCCTAAGTTTGTTCCCTAAGTATCAGCTTTATTCCCCAGTGTGTGTGAGTCCATCACAGAGGACCCCCTGGCCGAGGCTGCACTTCTGGTTATCAGAGAAAAGTCATAGATTCATTCATTCAGCAAAAACTTATTCAGTACCTGCTTTGGGTCAGGCACTGCTCTAGATGCTGTGATACAATACTGTACAAGACAGACCTTCTCGGCTCTCATGAGCTTACATTCCAGTGGGCAAGACAGATAATAAATAAACACATTCAGATAGTTACACGTTCTATGAAGAAAATAAAACACGAAAATGTAATAGAGTGGTACATGGGGGTGGAGTGGGGAAGACAGCATTAAATGTAGTTGGGGAAGGCCTATTTAAAGAGATGACATTTGAGCTGAGACCTGAGGCATAAGGAATCAGTGCTGTGGATATCTGGAGGAAAATAATTCTAGGCAAAAGAAAAAGCAAGTATAAAAACTCTAGAAGGGATGAGTTTAATATGCTTAAGAAACAGAAACAAGGCCAGTGTGTCTGGGGTACAGCTAATGAGAGGTAGGAAGTCATGATGGAGAGATTGTTTAACGATGGGAACACATTTTAAAAAAAGATCAGAGAGGCATTGGGAGGCCAGCTCATGTGCAGTCTTATAGACTACTATAAAGACTTTGATTTCTCTTTTTTTTTTTTTTTTTGGAAATGGAGTCTCACTGTGTCGCCCAGGCTGGAGTGCAGTGGCGCGATCTCCACTTACTGCAACCTCTCTGCCTCCCAGGTTCAAGAGATTCTCTTGCCTCAGCCTCCCAAATAGCTGAGATTACTGGTGCCCACCACCATGTCCTGCTAATTTTTTTTTTTTTTTTTTGTATTTTTTGTAGAGACAGGGTTTTGCCATGTTGGCCAGGCTGGTTTCAAACTCCTGACCTCAGGCGATCCGCTCGCCTCTGCCTCTCAAAGTGCTGGGATTACAGAAGCGAGCCACTGAGTCTGGCCAGGACTTTGATTTTGACTCTGACTGAGGTGGGAGCCATAGGAGGGTTTTTAACAGGGAAGGGATGTAATCGATTTTGCTTTACACAGGACACCTTTGGTTGCCTAATAAACTATAGGGGGCAAAAGGTGGAAGCGGGAACAGGGTTGCTTTAAGTGCTGATTGTCTATCATTGCATGACTTTGAAAAGGTGCCTCCTCTGGGTGAACATAGCCCATGGCACTTGGCTTGGTAACAAGGGCCTTTGTCTAAAGAGAAAGATGCCTCTTCCTCCTGCAGGTGTAGCCCCACACCAGGGCTCATGGCTTGGCACCAGAGTACATGTGAAATTTCAGCTCCTACTGGGCCCCTTAGCCAGATGCCCTTGTGCAGCGCACAAACCACAGAACTGTCTACAGCCCTGATCAAAGAGACTGGTGGGAGGCTGCTGTGGCAATCCAGATGACAGACGATGATGGCTTGAATCAGGGTGGTAGTGGGGTGGTGGGCGGCAAATGAACAAGGGAAATGCTGAGAATATCCTTAGCCCTGAGTCCCAATCCTAGCTCTGGGAAGAATGGAGTGCTATTGCTTCTCTAAGAACAGCCCTGGGCCGGGCGTGGTGGCTCACGCCTGTAATCTCAACACTTTGGGAGGCCAAGGCAGGCGGATCACCTGAGGTCAGGGGTTCAAGACCAGCCTGGCCAACATGGTGAAACCCCGTCTTTAAAATTAAAATAAATAAATAAATAAAAAGAACAGACCTAATGTCTACCAAACATGCGGGCTCAGACTCATTCTGGTCCTAAACAATCCCCCAGAGGGAGAAGTTGGGATGGTTACTCTGGGAATTGTGGGGAGGGTTTCTCTCCTCATGGAAAGATGCCACAGCCCCCAGGAAGCTTTGGCTCCCAGGAAGGTTGGCAGCCAACAGGCTGCTCTCTAAAGGGAGTCCAGAAGCAGCTGTGCTTCTATGCAAATCGTGCAATATGAGGATATTAGTTTGTTGTAATGATGAAATATATGTTCCAAGCAGCCAGATCGGACCTGGCAATTAGTGGACACTCAGAATTCTTCAGCCCTAGTCCTAGTTCCTCCATGGACTCACTGAGGAATATTAGACAAATCGCTTCCCCTTCCTGGGACGCAGTTTCTTCATTTATGAGTAATATTCTCTGCAAATAAAAGGTTTCTGGAGCAAATGGAATGAAACCGTGGGTGTGAGAGAAGCTACTGGAAAACTGACCATATAATTGTGGGTGTCGTGACATTGCAGCGCCTTTCTCTTCTAACTGTCCCCTCAGTCCCGTTCTCATCCTTTTTGCCTGGATTTCTAGAAGAGCTCCTAGCTGGTTACCCTGCCTTTGGTCTCCATGCTGCCTGACCTAGTCTTCCTGAACCTTAAATTTTCTGAAACTGTAAGTACGTTCTGCCCCTGCTCAAAGCCTGCATGGCTCCCCTAGAGCCCCCAGATTTTTTTTTTTTGAGGCAGAGTCTCACTCTGTCACCCAGGCTGGAGTGCAGTGGCGCAATCTCAGCTCACCGCAACCTCTGCCTTCCAGGTTCAAGCGATTCTCCTGCCTCAGCCTTCCGAGTAGCTGGGACTACAGGCATGTGCTACCACGCCCGGCTAATTTTTGTATTTTTAGTAGAGACGGGGTTTCACCACATTGGCCAGGCTGGTCTGGAACTCCTGACCTCGTGATCCACCTGCCCTGGTCTCTCAAAGTGCTGGGGTTACAGGCATGAGCCACTGCGCCCGGCCAAGCCCTTCAAATTTATAGGGGGAGGGAACAGCTAGGTGCATTGCAGGATGTGGACAGAACAGAAATGATGCCATCCTAAGAAAGTTTAGTTAGTTCTGGCCAGGCACGGTGGCTCACGCCTGTAATCCTAGCACTTTGGGAGGCCGAGGTGGGTGGATCACCTGAGGTCAGGAGTTCAAGACCAGCCTGGCCATCATGGTGAAACCCCATCTTTATTTTTTTTTAATTTAAAAATTATTTAAAAAAAAAAAGGAAAGTTTAGTTGGGTGATACTCAGACCATTGTGATCCTTTCCCAGGAGGGTTAGAGGAGACTGTTCCACCTACTTTTCTTTCCCCTTTCTTTTCTTATTTTTTCTGTCTCTCCTTCCCTCTGTTTTTCTCTGACGTTTTCTCCTTCCTCGCCTCCCTCTGTGCTCTCCCCTTTCCCTCTCTGTGTGACGCAGATTACTGCTTTGCTGTCTCTCTTCTTCCTCCCTTCGATGGGTTGGTCTTTGGGTCTGTCTGCACCTCTCCTCTCTGCCCCCTGTCCCGCTGCCTCGCCTTTCCTGCCGTAGGCTCCCTGTCCTCCTCATTCCCACTCTACCTTTCCTCCCCCACCCCACGTTTAAGGATGATCAAACTCTCAGGGTCTGGAAGTCCGCAGCTGTTCTTAGACGCTGCTACCTCCCACCACTGAGGCCGGAAAAAGAGCCACCCTCCGGAGGGGCTGAGGGGGAGGGGCAGCAGGAAAAAGGGGCGTCACACTTGCAGCTTTCTTTTTGGGCATTCATTTTGGAGGGGAAACATAAAACAAAGGAATTTAAAACTTCCTCTTTTGTCCTGCCCCAGATGCAACTAATGATGGCCTAAGAGCTTGGTTTGACCTTCTAGGAATGGAAACTCTTCTAAGAAACCGCATTGTTTAAACACTGGGTTTGCCTTGGACCGCAGCATCTGATAAGACAATGTAACAGAAAAGCTTTTAAAGCCAATTTAACCCACACACAAATGTGATTCTAATGAAGAATCAATAGTCTGGTGGATCATTTTTCCTGCCGCTCCTTAGAGAAGCTTAAAGAGGCTTTCAATCAATGGGGTAGGTAGTGAATAAAATGTTCTTTTTGAAATAGAGTTGATTTAAAGATGAAAAATAAGTAAATAATAGCCAAGGTGGCACTTGTTCTTGAAAAACATTCTAAAGTGGTTCTTCACTGGCTGCTAGTTAGGAAACACTGGTCTAATGAAATCAATGTGTAACGTGAGGGGAGCAAATGCCTGCACAGATTCATCAGGGCTAGAAACACTTCTGAAGAAAGAATACTTCCACAAACAAGTGTGCCCAGCCTTGATTTTAAAAATTAGTTTTTATTTTTGGTAGAGATGGTGTCTCGCTGTGTTGCCCAGGCTGGTCTGGAACACCTAGACTTAAGACACCCTCCCACTTTGGCTCCTCAAAGTGCTGGGATTACAGGCATGAGCCTCTGCGCCCAGCTGTGCCCAGCCTTGAAAAGGAGAGACAGAACCAGTAGAGTGTGGGTAGGTCTGTCCGGGACAGAGGGATTTGATGATGTTGCTTGTTGATTGTTCTTTGCCCGGCCTCACTTCTCCGTCTTAACCGTACCCTGGTTACCATTGTAGAATTCTTTCTGACCCCACTGTAGCAGGCCTTGTCAGTTACTCCCTTCTTCTAAGCTGTCAGTTCCAGGGCCCACTCTTCTCCTATGGGATTCAGGACTAAGTCCTAATTGATTTAAACCAGTAGTTCTCCAAGTATGATCTGGGAATCCTTGGGGATCTACAAGACTCTTTCAGACTGCGAATTCAAAACTCTTTTCATGATGTTGTTTGTCTTGAATTTTCACTCTCATTCTTTCACAAGTCTATGGAGTTTTCCAGAGGTTACATGACATTACTCTGAGATTGACAGAATGTGTGCTTCTATTCACCTACATGCCCATCAACAGTGGATTGGATTTAAAAAATGCAGTACATATACACCGTGGAATACTACACAGCCATAAAAAAGAATGAAATCCTATCCTTCGCAGCAATATGGATGCAGCTGGAGGACATTGTCCTAAGTTAATTAATACAGGAACAGAAATTCAAATACCACACATTCTCACTTATAAATGGGAGCTAAATAATGGGTATTCATAGACATAAAGATGGTAACAATAGGCTGGCCACAGTGGCTCACACCTGCAATTCCATCAGTTTGGGAGGCCAAGGCGAGTGGATCACCTGAGGTCGGGAGTTCGAGACCAGCCTGACCCAAATGGGGAAAACCCGTCTCTACTAAAAATACAAAAAATTAGCCGGGCGTGGTGGTGCATGCCTGTAATCCCAGCTACTTGGGACGCTGAGTCAGGAGAATCTCTTGAACCTGGGAGGTGGAGGTTGCAGTGAGCCAAGACCGCACCATTGCACTCCATCCTGGGCAACAAGAGCGAAAACTCCGTCTCAAAAAAAAAAAAAAAAAAAAAAAAGATGGCAACAATAGACACTGGGGACTACTGAGGGGATGCCGGGGACAAGGGTTGAAAAACTAACTATTGGGTGCTATACTCAGTACCTGGGTGACAGGATCAGTCATACCCCAAATCTCAGCATCACTAAATATACCCAGGTAGCAAACCTGTTCTTGTACTCCCTGAATTTTTAAAAAAAATTTTTTTTGAGATGGAGCTTCGCTCCTGTTACCCAGGCTGCGGTGCAATGGCGCGATCTCGGCTCACCGCAACCTCCGCCTCCCGGGTTCAAGTATTCTCCTGCCTCAGCTTCCCGAGTAGCTGGGATTACAGGCTGCACCACGATGCCCAGCTAGTTTTTTTGTATTTTTAGTAGAGATGGGGTTTCACCATGTTGATCAGGATGGTATTGATCTCTTGACTTGGTAATCCACCCGCCTCAGCCTTCCAAAGTGCTGGGATTATAGGCGTGAGCCACCGAACCCGGCCCTCCCTGAATTTTTATTTGTTTGAGCTAGGGTCTTGCTCTGTCACTCAGGCTGGAATCACAGCTTACTGCAGCCTTGACCTCCCAGGAGCCAAGCAATCCTCCTACCTCAGCCTCCTGAGTAGCTGGGACTACAGGCACACACCACCATGCCTGACTATTTTTAAATAAATTTTTGTAGAGATGGGGTCTCACTATGTTGCCCAAGCTGGTCTTGAACTCCCGGGCTCAAGTGATCCACCCACCTTGGCCTCCCAAAATGCTGAGATTATAGGCGTGAGCCCCCATGCCAGGTCCAAGTTGTTCATTCTTTATTCCTGCAGCTCCCTTTATTTCCTGCCCAGTATGAAGCCTGGTCCTCCAGCAACACATGGGTTCTACAAGCACTTAATAGTCATCCAATAATTCTCTAGCCAGAGTTGATTTCTGCTGTTCACAACCAACAACCTTAATAGAGATGCAGGGTCAGAGACAGGAATATTCCAATCACCACTGTTTCATTTTGTTTCATCAGCCAAATATCACTCAAGACTGTCCATCTTGGTTGGGCATGGTTGCTCGTGCCTGTAAGACCAACACTTTTGGAGGCTGAGATGGGAGGATTGCTTGAGCCTGGGGGTTCGAGGCTGCACTGAACTATGATCATGCCACTATACTCTTGCCTGAGTGACAGAGGCTTTCTCTAAAAAAAAAAAAAAAAAAAAAAAACCAGGCCAGGCGAGGTGGCTCACACCTAGAATCCCAGCACTTTGGGAGGCTGAGGCAGGTGGATCACGAGGTCAAGAGATCGAGACCATCCTGGTCAACATGGTGAAACCCCGTCTCTACTAAAATACAAAATGAGCTGGGCACGGTGGTGCACGCCTGTAATCCCAGCTACTCGGGAGGCTGAGGCAGGAGAATTGCTCAAACCCAGGAGGCGGAGGTTGCGGTGAGCCGAGATCGTGCCATTGCACTCCAGCCTGGGTAACAAGAGCGAAAACTACGTCTCAAAAAAAAAAAAAAAAAAAAAAAAGACCCTGCCTTTAAGAAAAAAAAAAAGGGGTCTTCATCTGTCTTGGCTCTGTTCCTCTACTCAACCACGCAGCCACTCCATAGTTAATTAAATGGCATATGCTTTGTGGAGTAATAGAGTGTATAGTTTGCTTGTGTGGCCCAGCTCTGAGTTGAATCAGCTCTCTGTGTTCTTCAAAGTCAAGTTTTTGGATCCACAAGGCTGAGGCTCACAGGCTCTGGATTGTCGAATGTGGGGAGCTTGAACCAGCAATAAGTAGGTCATCTATTCAGACAGTCAGCAAATGTTTACTGAGTATCTAACTGTCCTAGCAGAATATAGCAGTAAACAAAATAGACACAGTCCCTGTCTTTGTGGAACTAACATTCTAGTTGGAGATATAAACATGAAATAATCAACTGTACAAGTATTTAACTGTAATAATGCTAGGAAGGAAAAGTACAGGACACCATGAGAATGTACAGTTGGGCCCTGAGCTGGTCTTTAGTGTCGGGAAAGGTTTGCCCTGAGAAAGGGACATTTGACATTAGGCAAAAGGGTGGGAGGAGCAGTCCCTGCAGAAAGAACATCTTATCAAGGTCCAGAGGTGAACAGTACGCCCAGGGGAACAGATTGTTCCCTGATTGTTGGGGAACTAAGTGAGGGGGAGGAGGTCAAATGAGGCTAGAGAGGTGACAGGGGCAGAAGTGGCTTTGTAGTCCAGCCCTTCTTTAAAAAATTTTTTAAATGGTGATAAAATATACATAATATAAAAGCTACCATTTTAACCAGTTTTTCCCGTAACACTTTTTTTTATGGGGGCATAGATTCAAATTGTCCCAAATATATACTCCCCACCTTGACCATTTTTAAGTGTGCAGTTCAGTGGCATTAAATGCATTCACATTGTTGTACAACCATCTCTAGAACTGTATTCCTCTTATAAAACTGAAATTTTGTGCCCACTAAACAACTCCCCACTCTTCCCTCCCTCACCCTGGTAACCACCATTCTATTTTGTATCTCTGTGATTTTGATTATTCTACATACCTCATATAAGTGAAATCATGCACTCTTTGTCTTTTTTTTTTTTTAAGAGATGAAGTCTCGCTATGTTGCCCAGGCCCATCTCAAACTCCTGGCCTCAAAGGATCCTCCCGCTTTGGCTTCCTAAAGTACTGGTATTACGGGCATGAACCACCATGGCTGGCTTAGTCTTTCTCTTTTTGTTACTGGCTTATCTCATTTACCATAATGTCCTCAAAGTTGGTCCATGTTGCAGCACATGTTAGAATTTCCTTTGGGCCAGCCTTTCTTTTCTTTTTTTAAATTTTTAAAATTTGTTTTAGAGATGGGGTTTCACCATGTTAGCCAGGCTGGTCTCAAACTCCTGACCTCAGGCAATCTACCCGCCTTGGCCTCTCAAAGTGCTGGGATTACAGGCGTGAGCCACTGCGCCCGGCCTTCTTTTCTTTTCTTTTTTTTTGAAGCAGAATATCACTCTGCTGCCCAGGCAGTGCAGTGGTTAGATCATGGCTCACTGCAGCACCTACCTCCCTGGCTCAAGCAATCCTCCCACCTCAGCCTCTGGAATAGCTGGGACTACAGGCACAAGCCACCACACTCGGCTAATTTTTGTATTTTTTTGTAGAGATGGGGTTTTGCCATGTTGCCCAGGCTGTTCTCCAACTCCTGAGCTCAAGCTATCCTCCCACCTCAGCCTCCCAAAATGCTGGGATTACGAGTGTGAGCCACAGCCAGCCCTTCCTAAAGTGTAATGTTGCTGCTTCCTTGGACCCACCCTGACTAACAAGGTGGTGGGCCATGGTAAGACTCTCAGAATGAGATTTTGAAGGCTTAATCTTTGTGCTGTCCTTTTCTGCCTTGCCTTTCCTGGTTCTTCAACCAGGAAACAAGAGCATCCGTGTTTGTATTCATTTCCTAGGGCTGTCATAAAAAGAAGTACCACAGTTCTGAAGCAGGAGTGGACCTTAAAAAAAAGGTATCACAGGTCGGGCGCGGTGGCTCACGCCTGTAATCCCAGCACTTTGGGAGGTCGAGGCGGGCGGATCACGAGGTCAAGAGATCGAGACCATGCTGGTCAACGTGGTGAAACCCCGTCTCTACTAAAAATACAAAAACTAGCTGGGCGTGGTGGCGCAAGCCTGTAGTTCCAGCTACTCTGGAGGCTGAGGCAGGAGAATCACTTGAACCCAGGAGGCGGACGTTGCGGTGAGACAAGATTGCACCACTGAACTCCAGCCTGGGTAAGAAGAGCGAAACTCCGTCTCAAATAATAATAATAAAAAGGTATCACAAACCGTGGCTTAAAACAACAGAAACGTATCCCCTCATAGTTCAGAAATCCTAACCGGGCACAGTGGCTCACACCTGTAATCCCAGCACTTTGGGAGGCTGAGGTGGGGGGGATCACTTGAGCTCAGGGGTTTGAGACCAGCCTGGCCAACATAACGAAACCCTGTCTCTACTAAAAATACAAAAATTAGCCAGGCTTGGTGGCCACCGCACATGGCGCAGTTACATATTTTGTAATTCTCCGAATTAAAACTGGCTTGAGCCTTAACAGGCAAGAGTAGCAATAAGTTCAGTACCACTTTCTTTGCGTCTTCCCTTCCTCTGGTTTATATAGAAATTTACACAATCTGCAAAGAAGGTCGCCTTGATGTCCTAGCCTCAGCCGTGCGGGGGTGTGGGGTCGGGAGTGAGGGTGGAGGTTGGAGGGTCCGGGGTGGGGAAAGGCCTCCATTGCCATGCTTGTCATTCTGCCTCATTGCCACAAAGCGTCGCTATTGAACACCAGTCTGCTTCTATCTGGTACTGCTGGTTTACTCCAGAGCAAAGCTTTGCTGACCCCACCTTCCAGTACAGATCTGTTCCCCCAAGAAAGAGAAGTTCAGGGTTTTAAAATGGAAGGCCTCTAAATCCTTGGGATGAATGACCCTGAGTGAGCAGTCTTTCTGGGCATGCACTCAGCTCTTCTCCTCAGAGATCTCACTGTCTCAAAGGCACTAGGTTCAGATTAAAGCAATTGTTTGCCTGTCATAGAACCTCCTCTTTCCATTCCCTAGGGATTCATCAAACAAAACAAAAGCAGACTTAACATCTCTGTGAGGGTTAATCTACATGAAGCCCCTGGCTCTCAGAGATGGAATGAATGCCTGGGGACAGGCACTGGGGATGAGGCCAGCAGCTGAGAATTTCAGGAACTGTTTAGCTCTTATTTCTCCCAGGCAAGGTAACAGAACACTCATGGAGTTTCCATCTGGGGCCATATTTGGTATGAAGCAGATTACATAGTGGAGGAAACAAAAATCTGGGGGCGCTTTGCTTGTTCTCATTGTTCTCACAATAGGTGCTCCGAGTCTGGCCAACATTTTATCCAAATGGCTTTGTCTTCAAGGCTCCAAAAATGTTCTGACAGCAAACACTATATTATGTCCACTCCAACTCTGGTTTACAATGGGCTTATTATTCCATATCACATAGTAATTTGTTTTTATTTTTGGCCCAGTGCGGTAGCTCATACCTGTAATCCCAGCACTTTGGGAGGCCAAGGCAGATGGATCACTTGAGGTCAGGAGTTCGAGACCAGCCTGGCCAACATGGGGAAACCACGTCTCTACTAAAAAGACAAAAATTAGCCGGGTGTGGTGGTGGGCGCCTGTAATCCCAGCTACTCGGGAGACTGAGGCAGGAGAATCGCTTGAACCCGGGAGGCGGAGGTTGCAGTGAGTTGAGATTGTGCCACTGCACTCCAGCCTGGGCAACAGAGAGAGACTTCCCTCTCAAAAAAAAAATATTTTTTTAATGTTTATTTTTTGGAGACAGGGTCTTGCTCTGTCAGCCAGCTGGACTGCAGTGTCACAATTGTGACTCACTCCAGCCTTGACACCCGCCCACACCCGAAACTCAATCCATCCTCCCACCTCAGCCTCTCAGATAGCTGAGATTACAAGAACGTGCCACCACGCCTGGCTAATTATATATATATAAATTTGTAAAGATGGGGTCTCTCTATGTTGTCTAGGCCTCTTTTCAAATTCGTAAGCTCAAGTGATCTGCTCACCTCGGCCTCCCAAAGTGCTGGGATTACAGGCATGAGCTGCCATTTTGGCCCACATAGTAATTTAATAGGTCCACTCAGAACAAACCAACTTGAACCTGTAACACTTCATTAATTAGAATTCAGCATGCTATTCTGGGAGGCTTCCCTCCAAATCATTCTGGCAAGATTGGCAGAAGTCCAGCCCAGCCTCGTCTCCATATTTATACATTTTCCCTGTACGCGCTGCCTTGGCTGTTGTGTATAGCTGTACAGTTTATGCACTGCACAAGCATGCCCAGTCCAGAGGATGAGCAGGGTCTGGGCTGAACTCTAACCTATGATCCACTCAACAAGCTGCCTGCCTCTTGGTAAATCTGTGTCTATCTGGAGGAAGAGGCTCATTTTTCTAATTTGTTACCTGTGGGGTTTGGTCAGGATACTTTGTTTGCAAGTACCAGAAAGTGACCCTGGCTACCTTAAGGAAGAAGGGAATTATTTCAAGCTGCGAAGAGAACTCACAAGATTAAAAGAAAGGCTGGACAGAAAGAAGCCATTCAACTACCAAGGGAACTTGATAATAGCGAGACCTATTAATGGGTTTCCCCGACACCACCCCTGAAATGAATGAATGGACAATTATTTTTTTCTATCTTTGCATCACTCAAGATTCAAAGCTCCTGCGGAGCATGGTAGCACGTGCCTGTAGTCCCAGTTACTTAGGAGGCTGAGGTGGGAAGATCACCTGAGCCCAGGGAGGTCGAGGCTGCAGTGAGCTGTGATTGCATCACTGCACTCCAGCCTGGGCGACAGAGTAAGACCCTGTCTCAAAACAAACAAACAAACAAAAAGATTCAATGAAATAAAATAAATAAAAATAAAAAATAAAAAAAAGATTCAAAGCCCCAACATCCCAATGGAAAAATGGGCAACGGAGTTGGAGTAGGTTGTGAGAGAGACTAGAAGAGGGTGACACATAAATTATCAGGCTTGAGTGCTCTCTAGGGCAGAAGCCAGGTCCCACTGCCTTCTCCAGGGCTCCCCATCAGATGCTTTGTGTGAATTAGCTCCTTTAATTATCACAACAGGCCCAGAGGTGGCTTATGCCTATAATTCCAGCACCTCGGGAAGCCGAGGGGGGCAGATCACCTGAGGTCAAGAGTTCGTGACCAGCCTGGCCAACATAGTGAAACCCTGTCTCTACTTAAAAAAATACAAAAATTAGCTGGGCATGGTCACAGGTGCCTGTAGTCCTAGGTACTCAGGAGGCAGAGCTTAGAGTGAGGTGAGATCACACGACTGCAATCTAGCCTGGGTGACACAGAGAAACCCCATCTCAAATAATAATAATAATTATTATTATTATCACAACAACCCTGTAAGAAGAGTGTGAATGTCTTCCATTTGTCCAATGAAGAAACTGAGGCTCAGAGAGGGGCAATAGCTAGCCTCAGGTTGTCTAGCTGGGAGGTGGGAGAGCTGAGGCTGATCTCATAGTGGTTGTTTTCCCTGTACGCGCTGCCTTGGCTGTTGTGTATGGCTGTACAGTTTATGCACTGCACAAGCATGCCCAGTCCAGAGGATGAGCAGAGTCTGGGCTGAACTCTAACCTATGATCCACTCAACAAGCTGCCTGCCTCTTGGTAAATCTGTGTCTATCTGGAGGAAGAGGCTCATTTTTCTAATTTGTTCTCCCATGTAAAAGTTCTTCAATCTCACCTCAACCTCTGATTCTTTGGTCCCACCACCTTTTAACTAACTGCCCCTCAGTCCCCTCATGTCCTCACTTCCCTCCTTACCCAGTATGGTAGGAAGAATTCTCTGATGACCCTCATAGTATGTCTACCCCCTGTTATCATGCCCTATATGATCCCCTTCCCTTGAAGGGGGTGGGAGTTGTGACTTGCTTCTAACTGATAGAATATGGCCAGGATGGCTGGGCACGGTGGCTCGTGCCTAGCACTTTGGGAGGCCAAGGAGGGCAGATCACGAGGTCAAGAGATCGAGACCATCCTGTCCAACATGGTGAAACCCCGTCTCTACTAAAAATACAAAAATTAGCTGGGCGTGGTGGCATGCTCCTGTGGTCCCAGCTACTCAGGAGGCTGAGGCAGGAGAATTGCTTGAACCCAGGAGGCGGAGGTTGCGGTGAACCGAGATCGCGCCACTGCACTCCAGCCTGGCGCCTGGCGATAGAACAAGCCTCTGTCTCAGAAAAAAAAAAAAAAAGAATATGGCCAGGA
This sequence comes from Plecturocebus donacophilus, assembly GCA_004027715.1. Taxonomy (NCBI): domain Eukaryota; kingdom Metazoa; phylum Chordata; class Mammalia; order Primates; family Pitheciidae; genus Plecturocebus; species Plecturocebus donacophilus. Next base: position 4,595 of record PVKP010036011.1, on the reverse strand, counting down.
TGATAGGATCTCACTCCTCTGACTTGCCCTGTCTCTCTCTCCAGATAGCTATGGCTCCATCTTGCTTGCAGGCAAATAACTCAAACCGATGGCCTTGAAGAAGCAAGAAGCTGCTGTACTATTGCATACTACCTGAGATGGCCACATGGTAGCCTGCCCCTAGGGTCTGAGGGCTTTAGTTCTACAGCCACAAAGAACTAAATTCTGCCAACAACCCATGTGAGTTTGAGAGGATCCAAACCTCATATGATGCCATAGCCCTGGACAATATCCTGATTGCAGCCTGTGTGACCTGAACAGAGAATACAGTTAAGCTGGGCCTGGATTTCTAACCCATGGAAACTCGGAGATAATAGGTATGTTTTTGTAAAGCTGTTAAATTTGCAGTAATTGGTTATGTGGCAATGGAAAACGAATACACCCACCTTACATTTCCTTATCTGTCATTATAATCACTCCCTTGCAAATATCCTTACCATTCTAACCCTTGTGGCCAACAGATGCTAAAGTGACCTCCAGTAATCCCCACCACCTGGTGTTTATGTCCTGTGTAGCCTTCTGGAGTGTCAGCAGGACCTGTGACTTGCTTCTAGCCTTCTAGAATATGGCAGGCCAGGTGCAGTGACTCATACCTGTAATCCCAGCATTTTGGGAGGCTGACGTGAGAGCATCTCTTGAGCCCAGGAGTTTAATACCAGCCTGGAAAACATAGCAAGACTGTTTCGACCAAAAAGAAAAAAAAATTAAATGAAAAACTTTAGAATATGGCAAAGGTGATGGGATGTCACTTTGCTGAGACTCTATCTTGGTATACTAGAGTTACAGAGATTCTCTCTTGCCAGCTTTGAAAAAGTAAGCTGGCAAGTTATGAGAGGGCCACGTGGCAAGGAACTCATTACTAGCAGTTGCAAGCCACCTCTGGGTGAAAGCTAGCAAGAAAATGAGGATCTCGGCCTTATAGCTTCAAGATTAATTCTTCCTTGATATGATATAGGAGATGTTAAACAAAAGATGAATTCTTCCACCAACCCGAGGGAGCTTGGAAGCAGATATTTTCACTAGTTAAGCCTCTAATGAGACTGCAGCCTCTGATTGACACCCATAATGCAGGATAGTTAGACCCTGAAAAAGAGGACCCAGATAATTTGTTCCTAGACTCTTGACTCACAGAAATTGTGAGATAATACATGTGTGTTGTTGTATGTCTCTAACTTTGTGGTAACTTGTTATGCAGCATAGAAAACAAATACAGCTCCTCTCTCTCATCTTCATACTCATGTGGCCAAGCACAACCTGGGTTACTCTCTACCTCTGTAAGACAGCAGCTGAATGCTGTTAGAGAAAACAAAATAAAACAAAAACCAACACAAGCCAATGATTTCACTCTAAAGTGTTGATTGCGGACCTCAAATAGGTATTACTAGCACAGCAATCCTGCTATGATCACCTCCCCACTATCAGAGATAACTATTTTTTTTTTTGAGACAGGGTCTTGCTCTATTGCCCAGGCTGGAGTGCAGTGGCTTGATCTCGACTCACTGCAACCTCTGCTTCCCGGGTTCTAGCGATTCTCCTGCCTCAGCCTCCTGAGTAGCTGGGACTACAAGCGCCAACCACGATGCCCAGCTAATTTTTGTATTTTTAGTTGAGACGGGGTTTCACCATATTGATCATGGCTGGTCTGACCTCAAGTGATCCACCCACCTTGACCTCCCAAAGTGCTGGGATCACAGGCATGAGCCACCGCACCCAGCCAGAGATAACTATTTCATACCTCCTCCTCTCCTCCCAATCCTTGCTCATCCCAGCCTCTATCCTCACCTTCAATTGATGGCCTCAAAACACCCTTCATTAAGAAGGTAGAGCTGGTACACAAAGAGAAATAAGACAAAAAGAAAAAAAAAAGGTAGAGCTGGGCATAGTGACACACACCTGTAGTCCTAGCTACTTGGGAAGCTAAGGTGAGCTTGTGAGAATCACTTAAGTTCAGGAGTTCCAGCTTACGGTGAGCTATGATGGCACCACTGCACTCTAGCCTGGGTGACAAAGTGAGACCCTGTCTCAAAAAACAAAAAAAAAAGAAGAAGAAGAAGGTAGATACAAAATTCAAATGGGAATTTCCTTATCTCACCATGAAATCTACAATCCTCTCTGCACCCAACGTCCTCTTCTGACTTCTCACATGGAGAAACTGTCTCTTCTCATATCAAAGACCAGGCCCTCTACTTCGGTTTTTGGCCCCTCTCATCTACTCAAAAGCTTTGCTCCTCGGCTGAGTCTCATGTCACCTGCATCACCAGCTTCTCTTTGAGCCCGTTCTCACCATCACGTGCACACGCTTTATTATATACCACCTCTTTTTTTTTTTTTTTTTTGAGACAGGGTCTTGCTTTGTCACCCAGGCTGGAGTGCAGTGGTGTGATCTCGGCTCACTGCAACCTCCGCCTCCCGGGTGCAAGTGATTCTCCTGCCTCAGCCTCCCGAGTAGCTGGGACTACAGGCGCGTGCCACCACGCCCAGCTAATTTTTATATTTTTCAGTAGAGATGGGGGTTTCACCATGTTGGCCAGGCTGGTCTCGAATTCCTGACCTCAGGTGAGCCACCCACCTTGGCCTCCCAGAGTGCTGGGATTACAGGCATGGCCTATCTTAAATGTTACATCCTCAGAAGTGCCTTCCCTGACCACCCTCCCTCCCCTGTTATCCTCACTCAAATGTAAGTCCTTTGGAAGCAGAGCCATTGTCTGTCTTATTGGCTCGCAGTGCTTAGCACAGTGCTTGGCACATAGTTAGCATTCAATCCATATTTAACGAATGAGTGAATAAATGAGGCAGTTTCTCTGAGGATCTGAGTACAATGTATCCAGATGTAAGGATGGAGACTGGTGGTGTGAAAGGTAAAATGCAGTGGACAATTGAGATTATTTTATTCAGGCCATTGCAATAGGGAGACCATAAACTATTGAGAAACATCTCAAAGAAAAGGAAGAAGACTGGAATTTTATGGAGGCAAGGAGACAAGGGTTGGCAATCTCAGAATCTTATGGGGCAATCAGGAAGGATAAAGACAGGTTTTGTCTGCGTCATTGAGGAAAGGTGAAGGTGAGTCTGATCTTGGCCTATGTGGAAGTAGGGAGGTCTTTTGTGGTGAGCTCTTTCTGGAGAGCAAAAGGGTGAGGGAATTTTTTATTTTTTATTATTTTATTTTATTTTTTATTTTTTGAGACAGAGTCTAACTCTGTCACCCAGGCTGGAGTGCAATGGTGTGATTTTGGCTCACTGCAGCCTCCGCCTCCCCTGTTCAAGTGATTCTCCTGCCCCAGCCTCCCGAGTAGCTGGGACTACAGGTGCGCGCCACCACGCCCAGCTAATTTTTTATATTTTTAGTAGAGATGGGGTTTCACCATGTTGGCTAGGCCAGTCTCAAACTCCTGACCCTGACCTCAAGTGATCGCCCGCCTCAGCCTCCCAAAGTGCTGGGATTATAAGCGTGAGCCACCACGCCCAGCCTTGGGCGTGTTATTTCCAGGGTCAGACATTAGGTTTTCAGTATGAGGGATGCTGTTTCAGAACATGGGCTCAGTCTACACTTTCAGCAGGGGGACGAGTTTGTGGCTTTAGTATGTGACGGCTTTTTCTGGGAACTCACCCTGGGTCCCCTTGCAGGATATGAGTCCCCACACTCCAAGGAGCTAAGTTTGGGGACTCATTCCTATGGCTCTACCTAGATGCTCATTATGGGCATTATAGGGACATGACTTTAGGGTTAAGGGTTTACACGTTGATTGTTCACTTTTTTTTTTGAGACAGGATCTGGCTGTCACCCACGCTGGAGTGCAGTGCTGCCATCTCTGCTCACTGCAACGTCCACCTCCTGGGCCCAAGCTGATCCTCCAACCTCAGCCTCCAGGGTAGCTGGGAGACGGCAGGTATGTGCCACCACATCCTGCTAACTTTTGTTTTCTTTGCAGAGACAGGGTTTTGCCATGTTGCCCAGGCTGGTCTCAAACTCCTGGACTCAGGCAATTTGCCCAGATAGTTCACTTTTGAGACACTCCTTCTAGTGTTTCAGTTGGGAGAGGATTTGATATGGGAGCCTGACATTTTGTCTGATATATGACTAAGCCTCTCACCAAGTAAGTGCCAGTTTCAGAGCTTGGTCTGCTCAGGTATTAGAAGCTCAGTCTGGAGATTTTAGCCTGAGGTCAAGCCTAGGTGACGTGGATGTCATGGCCTCACCCAGGGTTGTCTGTCTGGTCGGCTCTGTCTTGGGATCCCAGGCTTGGTCCTTATCTGAAATTGACTATCTGGAAGCATCCTCTGCACATTCAATCTGGTGGTTCAACCTGCATTTTAATCTTGGAGCTCAGTCTGAGATGTTGTGCTGGGGCTGAGTTTGGGCTTAGGCTTTGAGAGTTCAGTTTTGGACATGTCAGTATGGCCACCTGAAGACTTCACGTAGCTTGAAGTGTTTGCTCTAGGGTAGGGTACTTAAACTGGGATACATGGACTTATAAAGCATCATGCATAGAATTGTGGGGTATCTGTGTCTTTCTTTTCTCCCTCCCTTCCTTCTTTTTTTTTTTTTTTTTTTT
>PVKP010036010.1:0-22819 GCA_004027715.1 Plecturocebus donacophilus | reverse complement strand
CTTTGGATGCTATTTACTAATAACATATCTAGGATATTCACTTCATATTAGGATTTGCACTTCCTTTACCCTTTGTGTAGAATGATCTGCAATCCTCCTGTCTGACTTCTTCCTGTCAATCAGGTGTCAGCACAAGTGTAGCTTTTTCTACTGGGCCTTTCTTTTTCAAGCAATCTCAAAATATCCTCCCTTCAGTCTACATTTGTTTCAGCACTCTCACAACTACAGTCATCCTACCAATATGCTTGCTAATGTGTCTGCTTCCGTACCTTTCCATTCTCCCTTCCCAAACCTGTGTGAATGCAGAATGTTCCCACAGGGCCCTCTTTGTTCCTTATAGAAAAGAGCACTAAGTTCCTTTGTCCCGGAAGCTTATACAAAATCAGAGGGTTTGTGATTAAAGGATTATTGACTTTTATCATTCCTTTTAACTTGGGGTTTGAGGGGGATGCACATCAGTATATGTTGCCAAGCTGCCTGGGTCACAATTTCTTGGTTTAATTTTATTTTTAAAATATTATTAAATATGTATATTTTTAAATTAAAACAGGAATAAACAGTATGACCTTATTTTTCATAAAATAAAAAATATTTGTACATTCAGATCTCTATTTTATTTATATTCATATACGTGTCTGAAGATAGTACTGTGAAGTGGAGCGTGATTGTGTCAGTTTATTATAGCTTTTCCTCCAAAGCTTTAAGCATATGGGTAATTTGTGTTTCCTTTTCATGTTTTACTACATTTATAAAATAATAAAAATTAGTCCAAAATTCACCAAGGATCCCATTAACTAAATAAATACATACATATATAGAAAACTTATTGCCCTCCAAATCTCTACTTTCTTTCTTAACTCTTAGAAACACAGATTTAGCTTTCTATCAATTACATGAAACTGAGCTTCCAGCTTTTATTAAACCTTTTCTGAATTCTATTCAGGCTTCTAAAACACAACCTCTCATTTGCCAATTGTTCTTTATATAATTTTTTGCCACATCATGAATTGGCAAGTACTGGAATCAAAGGTACCCCTTAATCACACATGCTACTGAGGAAATTGACATAACATTTTGCCTTTGGAATCTTCAAGCCCTCATGCTCAGATATCTGACAAACCACTGCTCCAGTCTTCCATCAGTTTGTGTAATAAAACACTGAACGTATAGCACAAGAGAGCTTAACCCTGCACATTTTCTCTGAACAGGGCCATAAAGAAAGAGTACCCATAAAAGGAGGTCTATATAACTGAATTTCATGGGGGAACAGGAATATATTCTATTTTATGAGAAATTCTTATGCCTTGGAGCCCAATTGTAAGGCACTGTATTTCATTTCAATTCTTGTTACTGGGGGAAAAAAATAAAAGATGGATTACTCTCTGAACTAATGAAACTCAAATGGCTAGCAGATTGAGCTCTCATATCTTTGCTCCAGTTTTTGAAGTATTTGCAATGCAAATAAGTGTTCAAGATTCCTATAGCTACACTAACATTTATGTGTGTTGTGCCAAATAAAATAGCTATTTATGTGTTTAAGGGAGAGTATTTCTTGTTCTGTGTGTGCACACCTGGGCTCACTTCCCCTGAGAAGATGCCTCAATAGCACTAGTATAACAAGACAATAACAGCGAAATAATAGAGATTTATAGTGATTGTCCAGAAGTCAACAGGGGATGGCTCACACAGTGAGTGTAACCATAACAAGTGTCAGTTTTTTCAAGCAGAAAACAAAAGCAGTGCTGTTTGATGCGATCTAAGTTTGAGCCGGAAAGCCACACTGAATCTACAAGCTAGATTCATGGCATGCTCTTGCTCCCAGGATGAAAAAAAGAAGAAAAAGAATCATAAAATATTAAACTGTAAACCCTACAACCAGAATTGCATGGAAAATTCCTATTTTTAATGAAAATACCATGATTTTTCATTGCTAGTGATGCTTCCTAAAAGTCCAAACCAGTCCATAGATTTTTCTTTTTTCCTCTCTGTCCCCCAGGCTGGAATGCGATCTTGGCTCCCTGTGATCTCGCTTCCTGGGTTCAAGTGATTCTCCTGCCTCAGTCTCCAGAGTAGCTGAGATTATAGGTGCCTACCACCACACCCAGCTAATTGTTTTTATTATCTTTTTTTTAGTAAAGATGCGGATGTATTTTGTTGGACCTACACAGTAATAAGGAAATCAGAACATTTTTACATTTAAAAGTCTAGATTTTCAGCTTCTTTGAATTACAGAGGATTCAGCAAATTTAAAATCATACATTCATGGTAACCATCAGATGGGGCTTAGTAACAGCTGCCCATATTTTAGCTATTTCTTTTCTAGTTGAGCACATTCTCCACTATGCTCTATTGTCTTTCATCTCCTACTCCTTTGCTAATTTATATACAGTCATTACTTGTCTGGCCCCTCTTAATACTCAAGTCTGCATTCTCAATACAAATAAGTCCTCTCTTATTACTCCAGAGTAGGGTTTTATCATCAAGGACTTTACATCTCAGGAAAAGCTCTGAGATAGATATTATGATGTGAAATAATTTGCAATGCAAATTACCATAGACTTAGAGGTTTTGAAATGACTTATCCATGTATATTAAGACATGCCTTTGAAGGGAAACTAGAATAAAGATAAGTTCGATTCGCTCTTCATATGAGGTAGATTTTCCAGTTTTTGAATTGGAAGAGAATGGCATCATGACATAATAAAATCATCCAGAGCCTCGTGCTAACTCTGGGTCAGCTTTAGGCAGATTATTTTACTTATTTGGGTCTCAGATTCCTCATTCCTAAAGTAACTGTCTGATGCAATGAGGGCCCCTTCCAACTCTTGATTTCTGTATGAATCCCAACTAAGGGGAAAGAAGTATCTCTTTCTTAACCCTTCCTGGCTCCAGAGAGCAAATGTAAAAAGAAAGAACATGTTTATTTCTACCTTCTAGTTGTTCAGTAGCCATTCTAAAGGGAAAATTATATTTAATCAGCATTTTCCAGTAAAACAAATAATTTCTCCTGTCTTTAAATAATCTTGAATCCTCATCATCTAGCACAAGAAACCATGCTATAAGATATAGTGAAGATCTGAAAGATTGCCCTATAGCGTCCAGGTTCCTGGGATTTCTCCAATAAATTATAGATATGCCAACCATCGACTTTCTAACAATTATCATGATGGTTATTGTTTATTGACATTTTACTAGAGTTTCTGCCAAGCATATAACATGCATCTTATTTAATTCCAGATATCATTTTATAAACACAGGAGCCATTCATGTCTATGCATTCCTATATGTTCCCTCTTAAGTGTCATTGTCAATACCATATTATGGAACCATATCACTGATGCTTAGAAATGAAAACATAAATCCAGGATGAGACAAAAAGCTTTCCTACTTTATAGAACAACCATGAAATCTTAGTGACTGGTTATGGATTTTACGAGTTTATATCTGTCTATTCCATCTCCATTTTATTAATACTCCAGTCACTTATCTTTCTACCAATATAACTTCTTGTGTACACACACACACACACACACACACACACACACACACACACAAACTCTGGTACATATTGACTTGAATTTGTTTAGAAAAACACTTGTTATCCTGTTTCCAATTTGTCTCTCTAAATGCATATATTAATATTTAGTGGAGAATTCACTACCTAATTAATTGGGATATAAAAGAAACTAGTAACAAAGAAATTATTACTTTTATTATCCTCAAGTCTCTTGAAGAAATCACTTTAAAATGTGAAGCCTTACTTTCATCAGACATAGCAGAATTAGTCAATGTTTTCTGTAAAGGGCTAGATAGTACAATAAATATTTTGAGCTTTCCATAGCGCATTGTCTCTGTTATAACTACTCAATTCTGTCATTGTAGCATTGAAGCTGTCATAGATAATCTGGAAATGAATAAATATAACTGTGTCCAATAAGACTTTATTTTGGGAAATTTAAATTTTATATGATTTCATGTGTCATTAAATATTATTCTACTTTAGATTTTTTTCTCAACCATAAAATTTGAAAACATTTTAACACTCACAGGGTGTAAAATATGGCCATACAAGGGCTATATTGGCCTACAAGCACAGTTTGCCAATCTTGAAATACAGAATGAAGGTAAAACTACTCAGCCTATAGAGTTTCTGTGAAAATATGCACATTAACCTATGAAAACTGCTTTATACTCCATAAAGATGGAGTATATATAATACAACAAAACTTCAATAAATAAATAGCTTTTATTTGTAATTCTTAATATAAATAAGAATTTTTTCTTTGGTTTAAGCTATGCTCTTTTAAAAAACTTAATGGTAGATAGCGAGTATTACATTAAGATAATTCTAATAGAATTAGAAAAATAAAATTTAAGATACTTTATTACTGCGCATTTAATAAAGAGTATGTTAGCAAGTGGTGTTTTATAGTTCTAGGTTAGATGAGACAATCTATTATAATTTTTATGTTAGGTCTGTATGATTTGTTTTCTAAATATTTTGAATATTCATAATAAAATTTAGTCATCACTGTGATGAACTTAAATCATTATGGGTCCTCACAGTGAGGAGAGAGTCTCTGGGTCTCATAAATAGTTAAAATCTCAAGAGAAGTGTCATAATTCATGGTTATCCAAGTACCTACTTAACTGGAGGGTTTTGGTAAGCCATGTGCCATTATCAACACCTATTACTCTACTCAGCAATTCTATTGAAGAATGTTTGTGAGGGTTTTGTCCACCAGGGGGAGCTGAGATGCAGTGTTAATGTCAGAATGGGCAAAAAATTTTGCAATCTACACATCTGACAAAGGGCTAATATCCTTAATCTACAAAGAACTAAAACAGATATACAAGAATAAAACAAGCAACCCCATCAAAAAGTGGGCAAAGTAAATGAATAGACACTTCTCAAAAGAAGATATATATGAGGCCAACAAACATATGAAAAAATGCTCATCATCACTGGTCATTAGAGAAATGCAAATCAAAACAACAATGAGATGCCACCTTACCCTAGTTAGAATGGCAATCATTAAAAAATCTGGAGAAAAAAGATGCTGGAGAGGATGTGGAGAAATAGGAACACTTCTGGACTGTTGGTGGGAATGTAAATTAGTTCAACCATTGTGGAAGACAGTGTGGCGATTCCTCAAGGACCTAGAAATAGAAATTCCATTCGACCCAGCAATCCCATTATTGGGTATATATCCAAAGGATTATAAATCATTCTATTATAAAGACACATGCACACGCATGTTCACTGCAGCACTGTTTACAATAGCAAAGACCTCGAACCAACCCAAATTCCCATCGATGATAGATTGGACAGGAAAATGTGGCACATATACACCATGGAATACTATGTAGCCATAAAAAATGATGAGTTTCTGTCCTTGGTAGGGACATGGATGAATCTGGAGACCATCATTCTCAGCAAACTGACACAAGAACAGAAAATCAAACACCACATGTTCTCACTCATAGGTGGGTATTGAACAGTGAGAACACATGGACACAGGGAGGGGAGCATCACACACTAGGGTCTGTTGTGGGTGGATAGTGGAGGCACAGTAGGGGAATGGAGAGGTTGGGGAGGGATAACATGGGGAGAAATGCCAGATATAGGTGATGGGGTGATGGAGGCAACAAACCACATTGCCATGTATGTACCTATGCAACAATCCTGCATGATCTGCACATATACCCTAGAACCTAAAGTATAATAAAACAAAAGAAAGAAAAACCATATATGTGACTACATGAAAAAAAAAATGTTCTCAATCTTTTACTAAGCATAATCAGCAGTGATTGGTGGAAGCTTCTCCATGAAGAACCATTTCTATCAAAGTTACTTTTATAATCATTAAAATGAAGAAAATCCATTGTTGTTCGACTCAAAAGAATACATCCAACTTTTGTTGTCAAATTTGTACATGACACAAAGCTGGTGATGAAAGAAATATATTAGATAAAATATATTAGACATTATATTAGAAATCAAATAGATTACACAAGATGGCAAAATATACAGGCTGTCACTGGGATTTGTATTAGGGTTCTCCAGAGAAACAGAACAGTGTATCAGTGTATGGGTGTGTATGTGTGTGTGCATATATGTATTATGCATCTATTATATATACATTATATCTATGCATACATTATATATATGCATGTATTATGCATATATAATAGATGCATAATACACACATATATTATATATACATGTGCATTGTACATACATACATTATGTATCTATACATACATTAGGTATAGATACACATAATAAACAATGTACATATACATACATAATGTATATGTATATATAATGTATACATTTATATATATACATAATACACATTTGCACTCTCTCTCTACACATATATATATATATGTACAACTTAGTCATCACTGTGACAACCTTAAGTCATTATGGGTTGTCACAGTGAGGAGAGAGCCTCAGGGTCTCACAAATAGTTAAAATTTCCAGAGCAGTGTCATAATTCATGGTTATCTACGTATATATATAGGTAGACAGACAGAGACTTATGTAAAGGAATTGGCTTACACAATTATAGAGGCTTGGTAAATCCAAAATCTGCAGCGTAGTCCAGTAGGCTCGAGACAGGAAAAAGTTGATGTTGCAGTTCAACTCTGAAGAACATCTGCCTGCAGAATTACTTCTTACTCAGGGGAAATCAGTCTGTTCTATTAAGGTCTTCAACTGATTAGATGAAGCCCATCCACTAATAGAGAGTAATCTATTCTACTCAAAGTCTAATGTTAAGTCCAAATGTTAATCTCATCTAAAAATACCTTCATTGAAATATCCACAACAATGTTCAACCACATATCTGGGCACTGTGACCCAGTGAAGTTGACACATAAAGTTAACCATCGAAGACCTGAATATAGCAAGGAAAAAAAATTAAGAGATGCAACTTGTAAGGGAATAAAAAGTTTCCCTGCTCTATTTAAACCTTTCCTGGTGTTGTGTTCAAGTCTTGACAAGATGTTCTAAGAAGGGCCTAGAGACACTGGATCATAATTAGGTCAGCACAGAGCAAAGCCATTTTCATAATGAAGGACTTAAAACCATAACATGGGTAAGATGGCTAAATGGAAGAAGAATGTTTAACTAAAAAAATTAGAGTTGGCCGGGCGTGGTAGCTCACGCCTGTAATCCCAGCACTTTGGGAGGCCGAGGCAGGCGTATCACGAGGTCTAGAGATAGAGACCATCTGGCCAACATGGTGAAACCCTGTCTCTACTAAAAATACAAAAAATTAGCTGGGCGTGGTGGTGTGCACCTGTAGCCCCAGCTACTCCAGAGGCTGAGGTAGGAGAATTGCTTGAACCCGGGAGGTGGAGGTTGCAGTGAGCCAAGATCATGCCACTGCACTCCAGCCTGGAGATAGAACAAGATTCCGTCTCAAAAAAAAAAAAAATTAGAGTTTTTGGAAAGGATAGAATAACTATCTTCAAACAGTTGGGGAACTTTGATGTGGAGTTGCCCTGCTTAATCTAAATATCCAAGACAAATCCTGAGTCCAGTCCAGAAATTGGATGCTACAAGGAGACTGATTTCTTACCAACATTAACAAAAGCATTTAACAGACAGAATCATTAAAAGATAAAATAGAGCAGAGATAGATGGAAAGTGGAGTCTGCCTTGCTGCATATCCACAGACTTGGAATGGAAGACCACTTGGTGAAAATGTTCTACAGGAAATTTGATTACCACATTGACGATTTGACCAAAATACTTTAAAAGCATCATTCTAACTTTGACTTTCATGTTTTTGTTTCCGACAAGCTCTCGAGCTGGCCCATTGCCCATGCTGATGGTTTATGAATAATTTGTATTCCTCAGAAAATTTTTTAACCTAGGAAGAGTATCTTTCTAGGACCTAGGAAAGTTAATTGTAAGACTCAATGAGCCTGAAAAAAAGGGACATAGATGACAGAATTCTTACTACAACAACATTTTAAATGAAAAAAGGACAATGAAATATAGCACAGAATTTTAATCTAGTCTCTTCCTTTTCGAAATGTATCCTCCAAGTATTGTAATTAAAATGTTTTTCTTGGCTGGGTATGGTGGCTCACACCTGTAATCCTAGCACTTTGGGAGGCTGAGGCAGGTAGATCACCTGAGGTCAAGAGTTCAATGCCAGCCTGGCCAACATGGAAAAACCCTGTCTCTACTAAAAATACAAAATTTAGCCGGGCATGGTGGCAGGTGCCTGTAATCCTAACTACTCGGGAGGCCGAGAGACAGGAGAATCACTTGAACCTGGGGGCAGGGGTTGCAGTCAGCCAAGATCGTGTGACTTCACTCCAGCCTGGGTGAAAGAGCAAGACTCTGTCTCAAATAAATAAATAAATAAATAAATAAATAAATAAATAAATAAGATGTTTTTCTTTTACAATATCACCTGCCTCAAATTACTTTTAATCATCTCTTTTTTTTTCCTGGAAAGTATACACTTGGCTAGTGGCAGCCGTTCTAAATAATGATGAGAGGATCTACAGATTCTTTACCAGGTTACAGTTTCCTGATTAATGTGATTTTTGCCACTGTGAGTTGTCTTTTCAAAGCATCTGTAAATATGCGGGGAAAGAGACACAAGATTCTAGAGGAAGACAATTGAGTAATGTGTAGCCTATTTACAGTTCAGCCAACAGGAGGACTTTCAAGCAGTCAGCCTTTGTTGAAGTGCACAATACGGAGAATCAATGCTGAACTGGGGCCTTAGCACAGAGAAAAGCAAATTGTGCCTGGGTGGAACAACATGTTGACATTCTGGAAACTTTAAAAATTATGATTAAAAAGTTAAAATTACTATTTAATAACTATTACTAAAAGTTATAGTTATTAAAATTTAATTACTATTACTAAAAGTTAAAAATTACTATTTTTAATTACTATTCCACAATTTAGTAATTAAAGAGAAATGTTTGCATTCAGTGCCTTGCAGAAAAACATTAAGGCAAAATGCTGAATTTAAAACTCTGAGAAAGGGGTGGAAGAGGTAGATAATCCCTGTCTGCTATGACTCAAAAATTTGGCTAAATTTGGATGCCATTAAGTATAAAATCTCTGCCATAGCAAATCTAGGATCTTTACTTTCTTTCCCATCTTTTTGAAACAGTATTCTAGTGATTTTCAAGAGACAAAAATTGTTACTTAAGTGGCCTGATATCTGCAGCCTCTACCCTCCTAGACTGATATCACAACTCTCAATTCTTACCTAGAACATTGTAATATTTAATGTATATGTCTGTCTTCTCTCACTAAACAGTAACTTCCTTCAAAAAAATAACCAACACCTGTTGATCTTAGACTTGGCCTAACAAATCACTATGTATAGTAGGTGTCCAAACTTATGATTTAGAATGAATAAATATATAAACTCATAAATACGAAAATATATAATCTTGGATGACAGAGACCATCTTACTTACCTTTTCACACATTCTATACACATATAGTGTCTTGAACTGTTGGGATCCTGCACTACTAATATTAAGAAAACCTTTCTACACTGTGACTAAAGTGAAAATAGCCCTACTGAGTTCCTTCCTTTCCCAAATAAGAAATACAATTATTTTGAACCTCTGGAAACAGAAAGAAAAACATTTACATCTGGATGTACAGATAACTTTTTTAGAAGAAAGGGGGAAAAATTATTAAATTAGAAAAAGGACCTTTTTTTCTTATGTTGCCTGGAATCCACACTCCAGCAGACAATATTTGCACCCTAGTTGAAACTCAGTGTTACGCACATGGTGTCTGAGCACTTGCTAAGCATCTCTGATTATGCTAAGGCCACAGAGCAGTTGAATTTCTAAAGCTCCAAGTATAGATTTCCTTCCACATTGGACTAATGGTAAATACTTTCACTACTTTGCTTCCTAAAAAAAAAAAAAAAAAGTGTGATTAACTTTGACGGAAACAATGAATGTTCAATCCTGGAGCAATGTCCACTTTCCATTCTTTCTATGAGAATTATTGGAACAAAGGAAAAGAAATAGCCCAGGAGCCTTTTAAGTGTCCTTATTTTTCTCTGTCACAACATTAAAGGTTCAATGAATCTCCAATTAAGTCTCCCTGGCTGCTGTCACCAATTTGATTGATAGATGTCCTTGGCTCACCCTCCACAGGACATGCCAGTACACCAGGCCCCCACCTGCCACCATCAATTATCACTCTCTTGTCATCAGTGCCCTCACTTGTCAATTTATTTGCCACAAATCCAGTGAAGCCTTCTAATAAGGAAGAAAAAAGAAAAGCCATTCTTCTTTACTTTTAATGTTGGGATAGGAAAAAATTTTAACGAACCACATACTGTTTAATCTTACAGGAAAGTTTGCTTTAGTGTTTTTCAATTTATTTCCCCCACACCATTCACCAAACTGCCAATAGAAACTGGGTGTCATAGAGAATGACTTGTGCACATATATAGCTAACCAAAGACAAGAGAAAAATAGGAGATTTTTAAAAATACATACTTATAGCTTAAAGAAATACAGACTTTTGACTCTAAGAATCCACCAAGCATTTGCCAGGAGAAAAAAAATTATTCAATGTCTTTCAAAACAGGTAACAAAGAAGCACAGATTAGAACTGATTAAAAAGGATAAACCAGTTCTTTGGTTGTTGGCAAAACTAGTAAACATGATAAATTTTGCTTGTCTCCTGCCCCACCTGTTTAATGTTTAAATGTGAACTGATTGTGGTCCTTGATAACTGATTACCTGTCTAGGACACTGCAATCTTCTGTCTATCGACAGGAAAATATAGTTTCCCCTGGAGTGCCAATATCCGTTCCTGCCTTTGACCATGAACCACTCTGCTCACACCCCGGGAAGGCTCAGGTGCATCTGACAGGATCTTTGAGAGAAGATTGATTCCATTTGTATGCCTGTTAGATAATGACCTTCGACCCCTGTACCCAAAGTGACAACAAAAAATGCCATCTCTTATTCATCTCATGTCCCAGGAAAGACTATCTTTGGTTTCCTATAAAGAGTTCAGAAGCTTTGGGTTTTCCGGTTTTTGGTTTGGTGGTTTTGTGTTGTTTTGCTTTGTTTTTTTTTTGTTGTTTTGTTTTTGTTTTTGTTTTTGTTTTGCTTTTCTTTGTTGTGGTTTTTTTTTGTGTGTGTTTTTGTTTTTCTTTTTGGACAGAAAGAAAAAATACAAGAGAAGAAAAAGAGAGACTATTTCATGGGATAAGAAAAGGTCTCATCATCAGTGGGATCATAGGAAGTCATTTTCAGAGTCTAAAGCATCTCCCACGGATGACTGATGCTCTCTCTACGCCATCTATTTTGCCATTTTGGTAGTACATTACTTATTACATCATTAAATATATATTCTGAAAAGACAAATTTTGTTCATTCAAGAAGGTGTGAAATGAGCAGAGAAAGCTGGGCGATTATCTCTTTCTTCTCTTTTCTATATTTAAAGTTGTCCTTCCTGCTGTGATCAAATCACGGGATGTGAACAAGCATCTATAATGTCAAGATAATTGTAGGGCAGTGCTAAATGCCTATATGACTAAGAAAATATTAAACCAGTATTTATAGGACTATAGTCCACCACTATTTGATGAATATTTACTTTGTAAGGTCATTATATCAATTCTTCCAAGGTCAGTTCCTCCCCCAAAATAGTGACAATTGTTAGGTAAATTGATTCTAAGTTTTTGCTTTAGTTTTTAATTTACATTTTATCTATTAATGACCAGACTAGGGACTTTTTACTGTTTTTAAATATTTGTCATCTTAATAGCTTCTGTTAAAGTAGTTTACCCTTAAGAAAAGGGATTCACTAAAGATAAAATTACTTGTAAATGAAGTCAAATTATAAATATCCTTAAATATATATTGCTGAATTCTGCGTAGTAGCCAATATTCCAACCCTACTTGCTAGGTCATGATATTGGTTTGAGAATAGATGACCATGAAGCTATTTGGGCTTAGTGATTATGAGCTTGACTTACAAAACCCATATTTCATTCCTGATATAGGCACTTCTGGTACAAGAGAGGACAAATGAAGCAATGTTTTCATCAAAGCCTAATTCAGATAATATGGTTGCATAATCAATAATAATAGCCTTGCCCAGTTCATGCAATCTGAGATATTTTAAGAAATTAAATAACATTTCCATACCAGAAAACATTTAGTACACCCCCAGTTATACAAAGCAACTGATTTTCCAGTTCATCTTTGAATAATTTGAAGGGGTTCTCCTTTCCTTGGGGGACTCTTCAACACTTGATTTGTTCTTAGATCTGAATGTTAATGGTGATATCTGTCTTTGGTGATACAAACATTCTAGGTCACATTACTCCTTCTCATTACATATTACATATTAAAACAATATTAATTTACCATCTGTCTCCAAAACTCCTCTCTTTATTGTACTGACAAAAAATACTATAAAAATACTTTAGCTCTCATTTTATTGACATAAATGCAATGATTCCAATATGTATTTACTCTACCCTTTTTACCAAATTTCAAAGTACATAGATGCCTTTATCATTTATGATTCTTCCATATTTAATATACATTATCTTTTGTATAGTACACAGAAGAAGAAAAAAAGCTCTTTTAAAAATTAATAATTAATCATTAAAGTGACTATCCTCAGGCGTCTATGGAACCATTGTCAATTCTGCTCAGATACTTTTCTAGTTTAGACAGCAATTGCTGCAGTCCTTAAGTATCAACCATCTTAACATTCAAGGGCTTATTGTTAGCTCCTCACTTATTGCAAGGTCCACTCATTTCTCTTAACTATAGTTTAAAATTTTTTAACCACAAGAGAAATCCTCAAGTCATATGTAAACAAACAGCTCTGATCCTATATTTAAGCTATGCTTTCTAGGAACAAGTGGTTTCTTAGAGCACTGCTTCTCTGGCTTAATGTGCATACAAATCACATGAGCATGTTGTTAAAATGTAGATTCTAATTCAGCAAATTGAGGATGGGACCTGAGATTCTGCATTTCTAACAAGCTTCTAGGTGATATTGACGCTATTGGTCCATAGAGCATACTTTGAGATTCAATCTCTTATAACACAAATAGTATACTTTGAATTTTGTAAGAGGACCATACCCACTAAACCACGGAATTGGTTTGATGAATTTTCTAGACTATCCTAATCTAAACATTGAACATTTAGACCTCAGACTTCCTTTTTAATTCTAAACAACAAATAGTAAATATATTTAAATGGGACATGAAACCAAGTTGTAAATATTCTTAAATATTTATGGCTGAATTTTGCACAGTAGCTAATATTCTAATTCTACTCGTTAAATCATGAAATTAGATCAAGAACAGAAGATCATGAAGTTGTTTGGGCTTATTAATTAGGGCCACTAAACTAAAAATCCTAACATGCAAGTGGCATAGTAGTTGCTAAATCTAAATTAAACCCTAAGATACAGTGCAAGTAGCATATAGTTGTTAAATCCCTATCTGTTGACAACTTAAGGTGTTTTATCTCCTCTTTTTTCTGTTCTCCATAATACTGCTTCTTAAATATCAGTATGCACTTAAATATCAGTCTTCTGAGGAGTTTGTTAAAGGGGCAAATTACGAAGCTCCAACCCCTCATACTGATTCAGTAAGCTGGCATAGAGCCTGAGAATCTGGATTTTCTAGCCCTGAAATAAACCTTGCACAGGCAATAAGCAAACCACTCTTTGAGATATACTGCCATATGGTGATGAAACACTTTTGGATCATAAAGACTTTTATTTCTGAATGAATATAAGTTATATCATTATTAACTTTATCTTTTAAGATTTGGAACTGAAACATTGTCCTGTGATTTGTATACACATTAAGACTACTCAGTTGTGGTGAATCCTTTTGTTAACATGGATAAAAAAATGCCATTTATGTGCATATGACTGTTGTGCATTGGAAAATATAATGTTGTTTCCTAAAGACAGCAGGTCTGCTTAAGGGTAGAACAAATACTTCATTTGGCCTCTTAACAAAATATTTAAATTTTTAGTTATTCAACCTCAGATTCTCCTAAGATATTATAAAGAAAGCTCAAAAAAGCCAAGGCACTGAAGGTTCGAAAGCCTTGTTTTAATTAGAAAATCACAGTCAAATTTTGTGCTGAAGAATAAACAGCATTTCCAAAAGGAATGTTTTCAACTTGCAATTTCTTTTCATTTGATTTTGAAAGGAAAAAGATATATATAAATGAGAAACAATACACAGAACATCTCAAACAATTAGGCAAAATATAAGACATTTCTCAGTTTGTTAGATGAGCCTGGGAATGAAGAGAAATAAAGCCAATGACAACCTATATTGATGATAATCTAATAAAAGGGCAAAAGGAAACATATTGAAGGAATTGGAAAAAAAATCCAATCCTGAAAAAAAGTCACAAAAGTAAGGCCAGAAAAGTACTGTGAAAATAATTTATATTAATAATTCACATATTTATGGGTCATTGAACCTAATATTTTAAATATCTCAAATATAATCAGAATCCAGAGGGAGTAAAAAGAGGCCTCTGAATTCAAAATACATGATAAAGTCCATTTGGTGTAGTTTTCATCTTCTCTTTGAGTGTGAGGGTCTTACATCTACACTCAAAGCTTATTTAAGCATCTTATACACAATGTTATCACGCTTTCTATCAGGTTTTCTCTAACTTGCAGGTTTGGCATTTTCCATTGAATATGGTAATGTATAATAAATTGAACAGCCTAATGTACCTCACTTACTTATAGAAACAGACCAAGAACAGAAAGAAATGCTTAATTAATATAGAAATATACGTACATTAATAGATATATACATACATGGCTATATATGTATACACAATGTTGAACATGAGATTCTATATCACTTGCATGTTCTGAAAGCGTATTAGTGAGAATTAAATAATCTAATATTTTAAAGAGTTTGGAATACTATTACTATCTGGCTTGTTATTATTATTGCTTTCATTACTGTTATTACTTGGTAATAAAGGGTTCAACATTTGTCATTGTGTGGCTGGGCTCATTTTCAGGTTCCATGCTTTACTAAATGTCTGATTTTGGGCAAGTTGCTTAACCTTTTTAATTTCCAGTTCTCTCCTCTGTAAAATTATAGTATTCACTTCACTGGGTTGTGACCAAGTTAAAGAGTCATAATGAAAAGTTCTTAGCCCTGTGCCTGTACCTGTGCCTGTGCCTGGAATTTAAGCAGTATCCAATTAAAGTCGCTGTTCTTGTTAGATCTGCGGTTGTGACAAAGGTATTATAATCCCATTTTACAAAGGATAAAACCAAGGTGAAAGATGTTAGATAACTTGCCCAAATTCATACAGGTATTAACTAAATGAATTTGGAGTCAAAGCAGGTCTATCAGAAAACAAGATTCATGCTTTTTTCACTCTATCAGGCTGCCTTTCATTCATCTTGACTGAATTTTGAAGATGTGAATTCAGCAATCACCACAGTTCTTAAAGTGTAGAATGCAATTAGTAAATATTTATGGATTAGTCTTAATTAGGAGAACCATACTTACAAGTCAGCAAGGTATGATTTCCAAAACCCCAAGAAATCTCTTTCTCCATAGATGAAATCAAATTTCACCCTTCACTAGTACATTAGTGCCTAACACTCCACAATTGGCGACTCTTTCCTTTGTTTCTGTAAAAATATAAGTACCCTATAATGATAATTTGTACTTTAGTGTGCAATGACATTATCCTTTTTGGTTTATTTCTTGTCACATATTGTTATTATTATATTGTTTTCCAAAAGCAGATTTTGAGTAGGATATGTTGGATCAAATAATGAGTACAAAATGGAAAGGAGTAATGGATTGCACCTAAAGTCTTTAATATAATCTATAAGACTACATAACCTAGCTCCCAATTATTTCCAAAAACCTTCTCATGCCACTCTCCTCCCCTCATTCTTACCTGGTAGAATATATTATTGTTCCCAGTTAGTCTTTTCCCTCCCTTTAAGAGAACTATAACATACCTGCCCATTGCTATGTGACTGGTAGTGCCCCCTAGGAGAGAAGGATACTTCCCTCCTCTACCCATGATGACCATGGCCACATGCTTGATTAACCAATGGTTTATGAGCCAAAGAGATTAAGCTACTGTGTGTGGTTCAGCTACTTCCATCTTTTTCTTCTGTCACAAGAATGGGATGTCACAATCAGGAACTGCTCTTTCTCGCTTAGTCCTGAAATGGAGACTTGGGGAGTAGCAGCAAAACCCAATAGCACATCACCTGCAACAAGTGTGAGATATGAATCTTTACTGTAATAATCTACTGACATGATGGGGCTGTTATGCACCACAAAAGTGAAAGCTGACCAATTCAACATTCCATTCAGGCTAAGCTATTTTTAATTCCTCAATTGTGTCACACTCCTCCTCACTTCTAAGCATTTATACTGCCATTTCCTTGGCTTAGATCATACTCATTCTCCAGTTTTGATTACATAACTCTTACTCAGCCCTTATGCGTCTTGTAAACCTTCCTGATTCCCCTATATTGTGTTAAGTGCCTTCCTATATATATGCTCCCATAGTAACCTTTCCTATCATAGCACACACCATGCTGAATTGCAAATAGCTGTTTATTGGTCTGCATTTCTCCTGAGGCTGCTAGCTTCATAAGAGAAGGGACAGCATCTGTTTTACCTTTATTCCATCACTGCCAAGTCTAGTGCCTGGCTTATAAAAAATTCGCAGCACAATTTACTAAATAAGTAAATGAGTGAACAAACATAAAAGAATGAGGGGCTGAATGGTAAAAAAGGTTAAATATATCATCTTTAAACTCCCTAGATTCAAATTCTGGCTATTTTGCCTTCTAGCAGGACCAGCTACGTATTTGTAGAACTCAAAACAAAATGAAAATGTGGAACTCTCCTTCAAAAATAACTAATAGTTTCAATATAAGGACAATAAGATCATTAAACCAAGTATGACACCCTCCTAAACATGGGATCCTGTGCAGCTGCTTAGGTCGAAATGCCCATGAAGCCAACCCTGATCCCTATCCGTATAAATTTGAACAAGTGAGCTAAACTTTCTGTAGTTCTGTTTCCCTGTGCGTAAAATGTGATTAAAATAGAATTGAAGTTAATGTATATACAGTTGTCTCTCCTTATCCAAAGGGGATATGTCCCAAGACCCCCAGTTGTTGTCTGAAACTGAGGATAGTACTGAATCTTATAGATATTACACACATATCCTTTTTTTTCCTTCCTCACAATTTCATGGATAGAACCATAGATCTTAGCATATGATTGTTTGAGACCTTAGCATATAGATCTCAGTATATGATTGTTTTTCTTCCCTTTTAAACAAGAATTTTCAATTTTTTATTTAAAGGAAGCACTTTACAGCTTCGCTTTGGTATATCTGAATTGTAAGCATCACTAATCTTGAGCTTTGGGGCCATTATTAAGTAAAATCAGGGTTGATGCCAGCACTGCAATACCATACAGTTAACCTGATAACAAATGCAATTATTAAGTGATGAACAAATGGGGAGCCTAGACAGTGTGAATATCCTGGGCAAGAAAGGATTCATATCGCAGAAGAGATGAAACAGGACGCTTGAGAATTCATCACACTACTCAGGATGACAGCCAATTTAAAACTTACAAATTGTTTATTTCTGGAATTTTCCATTTGCTATTTTCAGACTTTGGTTATCTACCGGTAACGGAAAATGCAGGATAACAAACCATGAATAAGGCTGGACAAGTGTAAAGCCTTTATAATGATGAATCCTACATATGTACTGTTATTACAGATAGGAGAAACTATGGATGTCAAAGGCAAATTTTTATTTTTCTAAATTTTGCTTCAGGTTTCTTAAAGGCTACAAGACTGTATAGGCCCACGAATCTATATCAATGTTTCTGAAGCAGGGGTAATTTTGCCTCCCAAAGGACATTTGACAATGTATAGAGACATCTTTGGTAGTCATAACTGGGGTCATTAATGGCATCTAGTGGATGCTGCTAATATCCTACAGTGCACAGGACAATCCCCACAGCGAAGAATTACCAGTTCAAAAATATCAGTGGCACCAAGGCTGAGAATCCCTTATCTAGACTGATTTCTGGGCTTCCAAGGACAAATCACTGAGTTTTCAGACTCTCAGTTTCTCCATAAAACATGGCAAATAACAACTGTGCATACTCACTCTGTATGGATGTTGTAGAGATAAATTTAGAGGGAAAAAGCCTAGGTCTCAGAGGGGAAAGGGTACTATTACAGCCTGAGGTGTTATTATCAAGCTGTGCCGACACTTTCACTCTCAGGAAGCCAAATGTTCTACTTGGAAATGATAATTTCCCTCCACTAAATGAGCATTTTACTTCCCAGAGGGAGTAATTTTATTCACCTTTTGCCATCATTGGATTGGGCCCATTACAGCTGTTGTTCTTCCTTTATTTGAAATTTCATAACACACATAACAACAGAACCTCTCCTGGAGGAATGGGCAGCCCTGCAGTAACAAGCCACACACGTGTGCCCACATGTAAACAATCTGCTAACCCAACCAGCTTGGGTATTTATTATGTAAGTACCATCCTCATATCCAAGTCTGTTTTAATGAGACTATTCAGTACAGAAGAAAAAATAATGTTCTTATGAGCCATTGTTCACCTCAGCCACTATTCCAAATTCCAACGTGAGTTACCAGACAAATAGTAAAGCATCATTTTGACTTTCTGTTTATAAAGTTAATGCTTTGGAGACTTATTGGTATGGCAAAAGGTAAGGGGGAGGTGAAGGAACAAAGAAAAGTTCAGATAGTGAAAATAAAGGAAAAATGCTAGGAAACTACAAATGCACTCAGCAGATATTCTCAAATGCTTTAAATGTGTAATTAATCAATAGTTTGTGTGTGAAGACTGCACTGCTTGCATGAAATCAGAATGGAACCACATTATAGCAATTAGAAGGAGCTAATGTCAGTGCACGAGCCCCCAGATGTTCAGATCAATTGCTTTCTAACGAAATCTGTGTTCACAAAATAATCCCAGGACAGAAAGTACTAGCTGGGAAAAGATTTACCTAACATGAGTATTACATCACAGTCTTGCTTTGTTCTCCCCTTTTGTCTGACAGCTGAGGAGCAGAGCTGCCTCAGGCATGCTGTGCAGGGCGTTGAAGGTGAAAGCTGAGAGGAAGACGAGCTGCTTGCTGTGAAGAGAACTATAGAGCATGAATCAACTTATCAAGTTCTCTCAGTTCCTGCTTGGGGAAACTGATGAGTATAAGTACATCTTTTTAGGGCCTTCTCTGTGACCAGTACAGGACTAGTGGGCAGGCAATATTAGTAAGGATGACAACAAGCACTGTGAAAGGTACTGGGTGCCTTGGGGTCAGAATGAAGGCTTGAGCCTTCCACCCTCCAGTGTTGGCACTGCCTCTGTTTATACATCACCCGGACAGAGCCCTTTGCTATTTTAGTCATTGTACATCTGACTCTCAATTTCCCCCTCTGTAAAATAAGATTAATTATCCTTATATGACAGCAGAAGTCCCCTTTTTGTCATCAGGGACCAGTTTTGTGGAAAATAATTTTTCCACAGACCAGTTGTGGGAAGGCAGTTTTGGGACGAAACTGTTCCACCTCAGATCATCAGGCATTAGTTAGACTCTTATAAGCAGCACACAACCTAGATCCCTCACATGCAAAGTTCACAATAGGATTTGGGTTCCTATGAGAATCTAATGCTGCCACTGATCTGACAGAAGGCAGAGCTCAGGCCATAATCTCCCCTCACTCACCTGCTCACTGCCTGCTGTGCAGCCCAGTTTCCTACAGGCCATAGACTAGTACCAGTTCATGGCTTAGGGGTTTGGAACCCCTGTATAACAGAAGAATAAGAAAAAGGAAAGAAATAAAAGTTAGTGACTAGAAAAACTTATAACATATAGTTGTCACTCCATGCTTATTTAGTTGCTTTAGGAAAACATTTTTTCCTACTTAGGACTGCCAATCTTCCTACCTCATTTAAAAGTTACATCTTCCCCCAAATTGTCCTTGACTGGTTGTGCTACATCCACAGATCTCTTCTGTCACATTCCTTGACTTTATAGGCACTCAGTTTTAGCTGCTGCATGTCACTCTTGGTCAAATATTGAATAGTGAATATTGTCAATTACATAAACTTTTGCATGACTGAACTACTTGGTTTGATTCTAGAAAAAAAAAAGACTCGTGGTTCTTTCTCATCACAGGCCTCTTCCATGTGAACTTGCAGAAATCTAGAGGCTGAGGCCATGTTAGAGTAAGGTGAGAGTGAGGAGAAAGTGAAAAAATTGGGGGGATTCACCTAATTTAGCCTCCCCTCCCTATCTATGTGCAGATATATTTATGTTCCTAATCCTTTTCTCTTCTCATTGTAAATTAATGTCTTAAAACTCCATAGCACTGGCCAGGCAAAGTGGCTCACACCTGTAATCCCAGCACTTTTGGAGGCCTAGGTGGGCAGATCACGAGGTCAGGAGATCGAGAACATCCTGGCCAACATGGTGAAACCCCGTCTCTACTAAAAATACAAAAATTAGCTGGGTGTGGTGGCACATGCCTGTAATCCCAGCTACTCAAGAGGCTGAGGCAAAAGAATTGCTTGAACCAGGGAGGTTGAGGTTGCAGTGAGGTGAGATCGTGCCACTGCACTCCAGACTGGTGATAGAGTGAGACTCCATCTCAAAAAACAAAGAAACAAACAAAAAAACTCAGTGTCTTTTAGGTACATCACATGAACCACTGATTCAATTACAGTAGAGTCACTAATTAATGGTATTTCATTTAGCACAAGCTTAATTTTTGTGCACTTGATATGCAAAATCACTTAAAGAAATATACAATCCAAAAGAATGGGAACATTTGTTATTTTGCCAAACAAGTAAGACTGTACTGCTCCTGTCAAAGTAAGCTAATTACCACATGGCATTCGAAACCTACATGGCTGAACACAGGATACTGAATCCCTGATTTGTCCGTGTGGCCTTTTTCTAAAACTAATAAGGACCAGTAAAGAAGGTATTTTTCAGTCTTGCTTTTCATATCTTCTAATTCATATCTTCAGTAATTAGAGTCACTTTTTTCTTTGCTGTACTTAAACATTCCACCCAACAGTGATTATACCAGTAGCTCTCAGATGCTGACCACTGAATGACATTTTTTTTGATAACTGATCATGTTCTGTTATTGAGCCAGAATTTTCAGAAAATGTACAATAAAAGCAAAAGAAAACAAATTCTCAATTTTACATGCAGATTATGATCAGCTGTTTTCTTTGAGTCTTACTTTGGATCCTCCCTACATTTTCCTTCTTCTGTGTTCTGATGCAGAATTGGATAGAACTGCACCAACAAGCAGCTGCATAATTAGCAGCAATTAACCCGGAGTGAGATTCAACAAAGGCAGCACAATACTCAGTTTTGTCCTCTATTCCCAAATAATTCTATAACTCCAAGAGAGAAACAGGAACTACCATCAGAACTGACATAAGAGAACAATAATGGAGTGAACTTAGATTTGATTCCAGGCATAGGCCCGATGTTGTTTTGAAAACGCTTCATCCACTGTTAATAAAAATGATGCTCCAGTGACTTTCCTAGATCAGTTATCTAATGACCGGATCAGAAGTCAAAGATTGCAGGGTTATAAGGAAGTGTTTGTTTGTTGTTTTAATTTGTCCACCCTATCATATTGATCATAAATGACCGTGTCTTGAGTAATCAATGCTAAGAAATAGATAATCAGTGCCAGGCAGCTCCTGTTGCTATCAGGCAGCACTCTGGGTTCACCTGGCTCCCTAAGAGATAACAGCAGTCTTACTTTGTCCAGCTGCACCTTCCAGCTTCTTACTCTGACACTGACCATCAAAAGAGGGTACTAGGAAAGCCTCCAGTCCAATCAGCACAGTCCAAAGCAGATGGCCAGATGGTGGGTTTTGCTGCAGGGATAGCTGATGAATTCATGTGATAGTGAGATCGTCTTCCAGCCTATCAGGAGAAGAGACAGTGCTATTGAATTAGCTTTGCAAAGGATCCTCTTTCAGCTCAACCAACATTTGCAGAAGGAGGAATTATATTGTACAGTCTGTAAATGCAGCTAGCCACCTTCCATGGTGAGACACGGCTACTTCTGACTGCCATGGAGAATGGACTTTATTTGTACAGCCAGGTCAGGTCTGAGTGCATATTTACTAGCAATGATGATAGTTGATTTTAAATTCTTAGCATGTTGGTTCTGAGAAAGGAAAACAGGTCAGAACCCTAAAATTTAAAACAAACATAAAATCGCCTCTGAAGTTTCAGCTTAAACAGTATTAAGAAAAATACTGTGGTTTCCTAGTTTACCGTGAAATTCTTTGTTTTTTTTTTTAATCTTTGGAATATTAAAATTTGTTATATCTGTTGAGTATGCTCCTCTTCTAAGCAAGGAACACATTGTTTTCAAAGTCTGAGATTGTTTAGCTCAGTTGGTTAGAATACAGTATTTAAAAAGAAGTTAAGGAGCAACTGTGTTCATTCTATTTCATGGCCATGAGTTTCACACATGTAGTCTGGAAACTCTCCATCTTGGTCATAAGGAGTCTGAATCAAACAGCTCAAGCCTGAGGTTTCCTCTGGGGGAAAAAGAGAGAGGAGAGGAGAGGAGAGGAGAGGAGAGGAGAGGAGGAGAGGAGGAGAGGAGGAGAGGAGAGAGACAAGTAACTGTTCTGCCGTAGGCATCCACTTTGTGTGTTGCATCAAATGCTGCATTTTTCTACTT